>JANHFO010010140.1:51332-61957 GCA_032468095.1 Pareas carinatus | reverse complement strand
TTTGATGGCTAATGGCAGATGGCAGTCAGCAGAAATAGCCTGCGGTGCTGCTTTTAACCACTGCACCATCCTGGCTCTATTAATGCAGTTCTTGTGCTGCTGTCTTACCGGGGTTTCTCTAAATAGTTGTGTTCAAACTGTATCCATTCATTTTTACTGATGCAGTAGATCCAGGCATCACCTGCAATGCAAGGAAGATATTTTAATTGAGAAGGCATGATTTCAGTGCTGCCCAAAGGAACTATGTTGGGCACGACATGGTCCAAAGTACAGATTGAGAGGGATCACCTGAGGCCCTAGGTTCTCATGGGAAGACCTACTACTGCTAGCACAAGGCCCAAGGGATACATATTTGAAGGCCAAGCTATAAGATGTCCCATATAACTATTTGTTGCGGGACATTTTTTAAAAAAAATGTCCTCTCATTTATTTATTTTATTTCTTAAATAATTTGGAATCCTCCTCCTTTTTAAAGAAATTAGCATGAAATGGGACAGCTATTTCCAGGTCCTATTTCGTAAATACACTGTAATCACTATAATTAGAGAAAAGTAGAATGATACCCAACGTTCTCAAGGTGCCAACATTCATATCAGATATCTGTTACACATAACACAACTAGAGCATACTGTACCCTTCTTAGTGATATTAAATATAAACCAAAGCAACTCTGTGAAGTGGGACCATGGTGATGAACCAACATTCTGTACATTTATTGGACTGTACTACCAATTTAAAGGGGCTTGTGAAATCATCAGATGGAAGCAAAGATAAATCCAAGGCACAGAGATTAAGGATTCTTTCAAAAAACCCAGAAATCGTAGATGGTATCTTATGTTTTTAAAATTTACTTACTGAGTGGCTGCTTGTCAGTTGTGAAGCCACCAAAGAGGAAGAGATGATCTGAGGAAATGGTAGTTAAAGAATGCCAAGATCGTCCAACAGGGCCAATACCCTGCATAATTCTATGTGAGGAGAAGAACACCAAGTAAGAAAACCAAGGTTCACGTGGGCAGAAATGTCTACCCTGGGTATAAAATTGTATACTGTCTCAAAGGTGTTTTTTTTTCTCTTTCAGACATTTTGCTTCTCATTCAAGAAGCTTCTTCAGTTCTAACAAAATGTCTTAAAGAAAAATCAGAAAGTCCAGTTGCCCCCTTTTTTAAAAAAAAGCACCTTTTGGGACAACCATGATCTGGACGACTTGAGAACCTCCATAGACAAAATTGTAAATCGTTCACAAGTAGTTGATAAAAATACAGATCTTTGTAAAGATCCATAGATTAAGAGAGAGATCTGTTCAAGATAAAGGTGAGGAACAACTAGATTCTACATTGCGGAAATTCTTGAGACCCAACGGGTTTTCTGATAAACTATGCAGTATGATTTTTGAAGAAAATCCCATAAACTGTCATTCACATGCAAAGAACCACCTTTAGTGACTTGTGCTAAATGAGCAAAGCAGATCATATAGAACCAAATGGAATACTGCATATGAAACCCCAGAACCATTTTCAAGAAAAAGTGTAAAAAATAATTTCCCTGGAAAGGTCAGTTTTTGTCCCTATAAAGTCTAATGTCAGGAATGGCCAAAACCTTAGAAATTACCTAGAAGGGCAGGATATAAATTTTGTAAAATTAAACAATCCATGTTGGAAAGAAGCACAATTATGAAAGGAAAGACCCCCTACTTACATCTCCTGCCATTCCCATGTTTCCAGATTAAGGAAATAAAGATCATTCGTTCTAGACTCCTGAGAAGAGAGAGAGAGACATGGGTTTAGTGCGGTTGGTCCTCCAAGAGGAAACTATACCTCCATTTTGCATTCCTACTCACTCGGTATCTGCCTCCAAAAACGTATCCCCTGTTTCCAACTGTGGCACAAGCATGGGCTGCTCGGGGCGATGGGGATTTACCCTGGGATGAGAATTCCAGAAATTATTATTCTCAAGGCAATTGAGAAAGTGACATATAACATTGTCTCAAAATGTACTCTTTAGATCAGTTTTCTCCAATCAGATGCTCTCAATATATATAGAACTAAAACTTCTACCACCCATCCTGAAAATGGCCAATGGTGTTTTAGTTCAACACAACTGGATAGTGCTAAGTTAGAGAAGTTACAGGTAGCCCTTGATTTATGACCAGTTGCCGTTCAAAGTTATGATAGACCTCCCAAAAGGTACTTACAACCTGGTTCAAAAGTTCTGAAGGCTGCCCACCCCCTTTGTAATGTGCCAGCATTCTGGGCAGTCAGCAACCAGCTTGTATTTATGACCATTTTCAGTGTCCTGCAGCACATGACTGCAATTTATGACATTTTGCAGAAAACTGGCATTTATTTCAGTTTTTGGCAAAAATCCCCCACAGTAGATTCACTTAATGACAGCAGATTAGCTTAACAACCATGGTGATTAGCTTAACAACCATGGTGATTAACAACCACTGCAAAAAAGGTTATAAATCAAAACAATCACATGGTGACCTTCTTTATGACTGTCATGATGTAAGATCATAATGAGGAAGCTCCACTTACAAGTCGATGACTACCTGTATGGAGAAGCTTACGGTTTCCTGGTGCAACCTTGTGTCTGATTTCTCTTTGTTTCCTAGCCCAATAGAAAAATCTCTCTTCCACATATAACATAGTCTTATCCCTGCAGTAGCCCTGAGAGATGAGCCAGCTGATTGCACCATTTTTGTAATTAACAATTAAAAGATAACAAAAACCTAGCCAGGGGTTCTAAAATTGAGAAAGCATTGCTGACATAAATCGACTAAAGGCAAAGGTAAGAGCCGAACTGGGATTGTTGTTGTTAATTACACTATTTAAATATGCACTAATAGAAAGATTGGAGCCCAGACTTCTACCCATGTTGAGAGACTGGCAAGATCCTGGAACTTTGACAGCTTAAAGCTGTCACAGAGAAAATTCATTTGAGGGTTACCGTGGTCACAGGCTGACTCCAAGTAAATGTCTCTGTATCTAAGACATGTACGTGATTGTTCCACCCTCTAGGAAGACCGGAATTCTAGAGGCAAAACAGATACGAAGATATAATCTTTTTTACAGCCAAGCATTTCAACATTTCTAAACTAGCGTGACTAGAATTCTTTTTAAATCATTCCTTTTCTTGACTTGTGAGTTGCCTTGCAGACTTTCAGGGTAGACAGAAAGAAGGTCGAGCTGAATGAAAATAGCTGCATGAGAGTGTATATTTGGATCTTTTTGCAATTTTTGTAGGGTTTTAAAAACCTGGCCTAGTATGGAAGCAATTAGCTACCAAACTCATGGATCTTTTAAATCATCCTTAGCTGCATCAAGCAGGAGGTGGGGGGAGGATGTGCTGTCTCATTGAATATCAACAGTTCTAGACAGGTTAAGATAATCCCCCAAATGAAGCAAAACTAAATTTGCTTCTATGAATACAATTCTTGAATAACTATACTGTTTTAGATAACATGTTTTTCTTATTTACTAAAGTTAGAAAGTTCCTAGTCCTGGACTAGGAAGGCTGCAACAAAGGAAGCAATTTCTCAAAGTCTTTTGAGTTCCAGGGACTTTGACAGCCTGCCTCAAAGAGGAAGGGATGAACTTATTTTCCAAAGCACCAGTGGGCAATACAAGAAAAATGAATGGAAACTAATCAAGGAGTGAAGCAACCTGGAATTAAGGAGAAACTTCCTAACAGTGAGAACAATTAACCAGTGAAACAGCTTGCCTTCAGAGGTTGTAGGTACTTCATCACTGAAGGTTTTTAAGAAGAGACTGGACTACCACTTGTCTCAAGTAGTAAAGGGTCTCCTGCTTGAGACTGGAGTTGGGCTAGAAGACCTGCAAGGTCCTTTCCAGCTTTATTCTGATTGATTGATTGAGTCTTCCATTTCAGCAGAAATTAAATTCTGAACAGTTCCTTGCAAAATCCTTTGAGGATAAGTTTGGTCTTCCTGTTAGTTAGAACCTTATGAGCCCCTTTCAAAGGGAATTCTCTTTTCTCAAAGATATGCAAAATGTAGGCAGCAAGCTGGCTTAAAAACAAGGCCTGCATTTATTATCAAGATATAATCCTTTCCAAACAATTTCATGAACGCAAAGATGGTAAGAAGAAACACATCTGAGCCAAGTAATGATTGAGTTACAACTTTACATAAAAAATTCCAGCTCAGAAAAGTAAAATGAATTACCCAAAAAGAGGTTTCATCAAACTCAAAGGTTCCAATCTGTTCCACATCAGGATAATAGCCGTAGCCACCAAAGAATATAAGTCTGTTCAAAAAGATGTAAGGAAAAAAATCAACCACAACAATAAACTATCACGATAGATTTCTGTAATTATGCTCCTTTACATTCAGTAGAGATTTTGCATTTAAATCAGGTAGAAGAACCATTTTTGGTGCACACGGCTTGCACAATGTTTTATGAATGAACAAGAGGAGTAGGAAAGGGAATCTAAAAGAGTAGTATGAGATTAGATGATTTTATCTTTCCAAATTTGTTTGACAAGTTACTGTATATAATTGTTAGTGAGTATGACTACTAGGGCTTATGGAAGTTGCAGTACAACACACCTAAAAGGCTGGGAAATATTTCAAATACAGTTTTTCAGATTTTGTTTACACATTTTAAAAATATGTTCCAGAGCGCAATAGTCTTTTTAATTTTCATAAACTGCTTCTAACAGGGAGATTGGTCAGGACATAATTACATGCTGCCTTTTTGGATATCAAGAGTTCTCAGCAGTTTAGATTATTTCTCCAAGTGAAATGAAGTTTCTGCAATGTCAGATGGTTTTGATTTGTGCTGACATTTCAATTAATGTATTATTTTAGATCTGTTTCTTATGAATAACTACTACATTTTAAATTATTCTCAAATATTGGTAAGCTGTATTGGTTTTTAGTTTCATGTTTGCATTAGAATTCATGTCCAAAGCTAACACTTAGAACTTTTTTCAAACAAAATGATCCAATTACAAGAATAAACAGAGGAAAATGGAGCAAAGCAATTCCATTTTTTACATTTCCATTCCAACTTTTAAATATAATATAAACGTTCATTTTTCTGATGTTTTTTAAAAAAGCACACAATTGTTTCCAAGAAAAATAACAGATACTTAGAAGAGTTTGTAGTTGCTTACTTATTTCTATAAACCCATACTCCAAGTTTGTCTTTTGATGATGGAGGAATACCCTGGCAGTCCACTCTGACCCACTGCAACACTCCATCATTTGATCTGGAGTTTAACATGTAGAACTGCAAAGAAATAAAGATTATGTCACACCAACTTAGGGCACCTAATACTGAAAGCCCCCAAACTCAACAGATGTTTCATAACATTTCACTACTTAATTTGCAACAGTAAAGTTCATTTTTGCACAAATGGCAAAAAACTGATCTTTCTTTTCAGGAGAGAGGGAACAACTTCAGAGTTTTCTTTGGGTCACTAAGGAGTTTTACGTTCATCATTCTATTAAGGCTGTTAACTTCTGTATCAAACGAAATAAACTTCCTTCACAAAAACCAATCAAGTTGGAAAAAGTGGTAGACGTCTGTAAATCAATTCCCCAAATATGGATAAAGGACAAGCAAGCTTACAAAAAGCCAAATTCACATGATTTCTAAAGCTTTTATGGCTTGGGTCTGCAATATCTTTGAGACTATCTACTCCAGGTGCAATCTGCTCACCTAAATACATGCTAATAGGAAGGACCTTTGTGGGCTCCTGTCTTTGAGAGGTTAAAGGAGTGGGAGTCAGAAAGATTGCCTTCTTGGTGGCAAAACCCTGACTCTGGAGTAACTTGCTTTGTGCAGAGGTCAAGATAGTTGCCACCCTATTAATGTTCAGGGAGGCAGTGAGAATTTGGCTCTTTGGTATTAAAAACTTCTAACTATGAAGACAGCAAGTTAAGAATTTTCGAGGCTATTACGTATTTTGCAACAGTAGCTCTATAATGCATATACTGTATAATGAAATCACAGAGGTATTTGCAATGTACTGACACATACTAAGGATGTATTCACAATACCCAAAAAACAATCAGCCGTCCAAGAATGGGGCAATGAATTCTCTTTTAATTTCCATATGGATTTTTAACATCCTCTAAACACTCAACAAGAGACTGACATTTGGGTGCAAAATTGCAGGGCTCTTTTCTGGAAATTAAGAATAAAAATAGAAAATTCCCAGATGGATCAGAGAATTTGGGACATTCTCAGTCACTGACCTTATTTGTGTTGCCACAATCATGGTGCCCTCCGAACAGATAGAGAACCCTGTCCATGCAGACAGCACAGCTCCCTGACATCGATGGAGGCACATCTCCTGTGGTTCTGTGTTTTGTCCTAAGACGGCAGGGACAAAAAGAGGGTTTGAATCAGACAAGGAACCTATATCTTCAATGCTTAGCTGTCCTCCACAACATTGAGAATAAATTTGATACACTGCATATTTAGCATCTACTGATTAGAAGCTAATCCATCCCAGCAGCACCTGTCTTCCCCCAAAATGCAGGCCTTTTGTCACAGTTTATCTCTTTGCTATTATTTGGCCTTGGCACCAGTTATTTGTCAGGGGGCTCAATGAATGAAAATAACTTCTAAAATTCACCGCTGCAATAAACATAGTAAATACAGCATAAGCAGAATATAATTAGGTTGTTTTATAAAGAAAATTAAAACATTTGGAGAAAATGTTTCTAATAGTAAAAGACAGAAAAAGTAGACTCAGGGAGTCCTTGGATGTCTTGGATAAAGCCACAAAAGGCCTTAAACCAGTGGTCTCCAACCTGTAGGCTGTGAGAAAATTTTGGTGATCCATAGGAAAATCTGGAGATTATTTGAATTATTTTTTTTTATAGTTGTATGGTTCCTATTCCTGGGGACGGCAGAGACAGTGAGGCACATGAGGCTGAGTTGCCTCCACGGTTCAGAATTCGCCTGCACTGGCTGTATTGGAAGCACTTCCGAAGTGCCTCTCAGCTGGCTGAAAGCACGTGAATTCCGAGTCCCAGAGCTTGCAGGCCAGTCGACTTCTCTCCAGCCCTGACTTCTGCATGAGGGAACAGGCGCCGGTGGATAGCAGGGAGGGGGGAGTTGGGTGTTATTCGGGATGGGGAATTGTGGCCCTCTGCTGTGATGAGCGCAGGCGGCGAGCCGGAGTGGAACGCCAGAGTGTTTTCTGTGTGTGTGTGTCTGTCTCTTATTCTCTCTCTTTCTACATGCACCTCTGTCTCTGTCTTTCTCTCATTCTCTCACTCTCTCTCAAACAAGAACAAATATCATACTAAAATGTGTAATACTTAAAGAAGCTTAAATTATTTTGTAATTAAATGAACTTTAATACGTTTGCTACAATAAAACCTTTAAAGATTTGTTATGATTAAATAGGCATTTATGATTTTGTTATAATTAAATAAGCTTTTTAATTTTGTTATATTAAATAGGTGCCTTTTATATTAATAAAATGGAAGTTCTCTGATCATTATTTTACAAATGTATCCTTTTAAAAATTTCATATTAGTGGTCCACGGGATTTAAATTATGAATTTAGTGGTCCCTGAGGTCCAAAAGATGGCAAACAGTGCCTTAAACAACTGAATCTGCCTGTCTGGCTTGTTTACTGAGTAAGTGTCTGGTGAAAGATCCCTTCCCTCCGCAGAGTCTGGCTGCAGTGGCAGCCCTTCTCTCATAGGATTCCTGCATGATGGAATACTCACTACTAGAAGTTTGTGCAGCTTCTTCTTTGCTGCAGTTGTACATACCAATAAAAATATTGTTTCAAGTAAGTTTCCAACAGCAACGCTTCTCTTTTCCCCTGACCTCTGCTGTTGATATTGCAACCTTTCCAACGCCCATGTTTTGCAATTGAATCCCTCCAGTTCCTACCCAGAGCTAGGGTAGAAAAGCAACTGTCATGAGTCTTGTGAAACTTTTCTCTGACTGCTTCTAAAAATCAGAAATTGAATGCAGCTGGATATGACAATAAATTAGTCTACACAATTCCATCCTCCAACAGAAAGGGTGATGAATATCCATGGAAGTCATTCAAGTGCCTTACCATCGTTCAGTTTCCATGTTATAGATCCAGATTTCATCTCTTGGCAGATAAAAGTCATAAATGCCCCTCACTTGAGCATTCTGAATCAAGAAGGAAGAAAGAAGACACTGTTACTTAATAAAATATAGCAAAGGAGAAGCATCCCAGACTTTTTATGCTAGTTATAGCACACAGATTACTATCTTTCACCCTCCAATATATATTGAGAAGCATACTATTTCTGGGTTCAAAGGTGCCAATGTCTCTTTGTGAAAGTATTACCTCAAATCATTTATACCTGGATGTTTATTTTCATCTCAACAGATCAGATCAGCCTATAACAGTTTAGCCAAGGCAAACTTCAATGAAGCAATGAAGGGAATGCTTATCAAATACAATTCAAATGACACAAAACTGGTTGGATAACTCTTATTAGAAGGCAGAAGCAATTTAAAATTGATATTAAAAAATAAACACATTTGAAATGTATTTCAACATCAGCATCACATTACCAAAATTGAGCTAGGATGTCTTGATGGATGCTTTATCAATGAAGTATAATCACAGTCTTCCTGGGCATCAAACATGACTCCACCAAACATGACTTTCACAAGAAAGCTAGAGTTCTTTTTATCTCTCACCTTATATCCACCCCAAACAAACATGCATTTTCCATCAGTAACAGCCACATGGCCACTCCGTTCAGGTGGGCTGCCTATGCTCAGCTGTTCCAAATTTTCCTCTGATACAGGCAGATCTTCCTCTAGTGGCAATTCTTCATTGTCATCTGCCATACTGATAATAGGATATTATCCTTCAAAAATAGACAGAAAGGAGGAATGGATTGTGGCAATTTCAAAGTCAGGTATGCTTAACCAAAGCACAGCAGAAAAAGCCTCTGCAAAGCTATTTTCTCCATCCATGCTAAGATGACACTGTAGATTGCTTTTAGCAGTCCCAGAAAATTAATTTTCACCTACTTTTCTTGTAAGTAATAACTTTTAGATTTCCTAGGGTTAGTAGAGATTGCTTATCTTGAGAAACCAGTTTGTTTGTTTTTTACATCAGTAGGACCAATTACAGTTTAGGTCTAAATGGTTGCTTAAGAACCATTCTTTTAGTGACCATTGAAAGTTATGACAGCACTGAAAAAAGGGACTTATGACTGTTGAAGCATCTCTGTAATTATAGGATTGTGATTTGGGTGCTTGGCAACCATCATAGCATCCTATGTTCATATGTTCGCCATTTGTGACCTTCCCAGCCAGTCTCTAACAACCAAAGTCAATAGGGACGTTAGCAGGAGTTTGCAACTTGTGGTCATGTGACATATCGCTTAATGAGTATGGTAAAAAGGTTGTAAGATTGGATACAGTCATGTAATGTCTCATTTAACATGCACCGCTAAACAATGAATGCTCCAGTTTTTATTTTGGTCATTAATCGGGGACTATATGCATCCACTTTAGAACTGCATTTGCTTTTCCAACTCTGTAGACTGCAGAGATACTGTACAAGCAACAAAGAGAACACCATAACACCTTTGAATCAGATTTTTAAAAAAACTTTTTCATAACTTAGAACACAAGTTCAGGTTGAGCATATTACAATAGTCTTGGTACTACAGCCAGGCCCAAATACTAACTGAAAGGGAGCCAAATAATCCAGTTCTTCCTGGGCACTCTGGAAATGTAAGCCAATGATCTTCTAGGGATGGAAGGTTGACAATTAGACCAAAATTGTCATAATCTATTGAGTCCTGGGGTAATTTCTCCAGTTTGTTATGTCTGTTCCATATAAAGATAAAATATGTCTCAAAACAGTGCGGTATGAAAAGGGAAAAAATAGTCCATATGATTCAGAATTCTCTAACTTCCGGTAGGGAACCTTCGTCAAAATTCAGTTAACACAAAGTCACCCACATAGCTCTTCCCAATCTTCTGCAAAGAAATAAAATCTTTTAATTATGCCGAAGCTCTTAGTCAGGACTTCCCTTGCAAACCACAGTGGGTGTCACCAGGAAGAAAGCAGAAACCATAAGTAGATGCATAATAGGATAGATCAGGGATGCTCCAAAACCTTCATCTGCTAACTCACTCAGGCTGTCATGAATGCTTTCAATAGACAAGTGAACCTTGGACCAGAAAAAGGGCGAAAGGATGAGCCCCTCCTCAACTATCCTTTCTGGTCGTGAAAGAAACCTGGACTTCCTAGCGTCACTGTCACCCTCAACACGTGAAGGTTGTTATGGTGCGTTGAAGAAGCAAAAGCACAACCAAGCAGCCATGAAGTCTTTGGTGTTGGCATGACCTTAAACACAGGCTCTTCCATGGCGTGTTTTCCCCGTCCAACCGATCCCCCCCACCTCCCTTAAACACAAAATGAAGGAACAATAACCGTCACGTTTCTCTTTATGGGACTCATCTTTAAGGCTCGCGTTAGGCTTGTTCTTAAACGGGGCAGGGGCTGCTGGCTGCCCCCAAGGGCGCCTCCGCCCCCCAAAAGCGCCTCCGCCCCCCCTTTCCTACTCTAGATAGTACCTCCACCTCCTCATTCTGCAGCAGAGGGAGCTTTAAAAAGCGGGAACG
>JANHFO010010140.1:23733-51232 GCA_032468095.1 Pareas carinatus | reverse complement strand
ATGTTGCTGTTTTAAATGCCTGTAAGCCGCCCTGAGTCCCTCGGGAGAAGGGCGGGGTATAAATAAAATTATTTATTATTTATTTATTTGATGCAACTATGATAAAACTGCCTGAGAATAATATATTTTGCTGCCTGAATTTGCCAATTTCTGCTCCCCCTGAACAGTTATTGAAATGGAAACATGTCGGAATCAGGGAACCCATCTAGACAACTACTGTAATGCACTTTCTTCCTTATCCTTGAATCAACAGAAAAAATACTTCAATATAAATTGCATGGCATATGGCTGAATTTTATCATCCTTCAACCACAAGGTCTGTTCTCTTCCTCCTAATTTACTTATTAATTTAATCCAATTTATATGACTACCCTTCTATCCCATGGAATGCTGGCTAGCAAATGAAGCAGAAACAAAACAAAACAAAACAAGCATAGGTTCAGTAAAATCTTCAATAATCACATACATCCATGTAAGAGCCCTCATCGCTATTATTCTGGCTCCAATATGTGAGGGAAGGTCTTGACATGATATGACAGAGAAGGCACACTTCCTGGGATTCACTGAGTCACATTGTTTCATCAGGGATACACAGAAGATGTTATTCTGTCAGATCTGATGGGATAGTTAGAAACCACCAGGAAGAAGTAGTCCCCCATCTACTCCCATATCACATAAGGCTTTAAAGGTGATAATAGGTCCCTTGAATTATACCTGGAAGCCAGTGCATTCATGTAGCAGCCGTGTTACAATACTGTGGTACATCCAAAACTGCAGGTGCTGCTGCATTCTGAACCAACTGTAACTTCCAAATCCTCTTCAGGTGCAGCCCTCTGTTGCAATGGTTCAATCTGGTGGTAGCAAAGACGTGACTGGTGCATAAGATGCATTTGAAGGAAATGAGCAGTTCAAGACCAACAGCTGGACCTAGAAGAATGAGCTCACTTGCCACTCAGGATAGCAATATTACAACACCCAAAATGCCACATTGGATACAATTAGGATTGAAGGTTTGCAAACAGAGAAAAGAAATTTGGGTTTGACCTGACAATTTAAGAAAACTGGAACATCTGTAGCAACATTGGAAACCACCCATACATTTTCTATGTCTTAATGAAATTAATAGAGAGCCAGGATGGTGCAGTGGTTAAAAGCAGCACTGCAGGCTATTTTGCTGACTGTCATCTGCCCTTAGCCATCAAAGTTCAGCAGTTCGATTCTCACTTGCTCAAGGTTGACACAGCCTTCCATCCTTCAGAGGTCAGTAAAATGAGGACCCAGACTGTTGGGGGCAATATGCTGACTATGTAAACCGCTTAGAGAGTGCTGTAAAGCACTATTAAGTGGTATATAAGTCTAAATAATATAAATAAATAAATACATAGAAAACATTAATTATAATAGTCACAGATCCATACTGGATTATCAGATGAGATGAATATTCTATGTAGCTCGACTGTTCAAACAGTAGTAGTTATCATGCCAAACAAAAACATGAAACTGGTTTGTATTAAAAATAGGATCTTGGGTAACAGTTACAAAAAGTGTCATGACAAATGAGTAACAGATGCAAACAATTAAAAATATCCATAGGAAAATTCACAAAACCAGAATACTACTCTTCTGAAACAGATCGGAAGAACACAATGTATTCAAGGGATTTTGCACAGCAAAGCGCTTCTCCTTGAAGCGATCAAATCCCCCGGGTGATTTGGTGTGGCTGTTTTAAAGGTTTTCCGGTTTCATCTGTACGTGCAGTTAAGACAAAATTCTGGCAATCACAGATGATGTGAAACAAATTCCATACATGCACAGGTGGAGGCAATTAAAGGCAGCTTCCAAAGGAGTCCTGCCAAGTTTTCTGAATTATTTGTTAGTCCTAATTTGGACAGTTTAATTTACTTTACACAGCTTTATTTACAAGTGGAACTGAGAAGGTGAAAGATGCACATGCAGCATGTTCTCCAAAAGGGATTTATAGAATTGAGTTCTATGAAGTCAGATATTGGAAAGCATACTAAGCTTTCCATTGGAGAAAGTGAATATATGTGCATGCACACACAACCCTGAGAATGAGAATCTAGCCTGAGGAAGGCTTACTGAAGCTGGTTTATAACTTTAACAGACAGGATTAAGGAAATCCATGGGGGGGGGGGTAGATAAAATTTAGCACAAGGTATGTCCTCAAGCTGAGACTTCATCAAAATTATGAAATGTCTAAATGATTCCATATTTCATTATATTTATCCATAGAAAGTCTATATGTATAGGCAATCCACTCATAAGTAGCAAATGTAATCAGATCTTCAATCCAATGAATAAATGGGTCCTACATTTATCTTTCTGGTGTTGTAACATCAGCCTTTTAGCTATGGTAAGAACACAGAGAATCCATTGACATTGGATTGTTAAATTTTATGTGCTAGGTATGTAATTCAAGAGAATGTTACTCTCTGAAAAATTTTACGTTTGTCACATAGTTACATTTGGATTGTCTACTACCTTCAACCAAAATTTAGTAAGTATAGGCCATTATAAAAAGATATGAATACATATAATGAAATATGGGACTCATGTATACAAAAGATAGGTTAAAAAGCATCATAAGTGTAGTGTGTGTGTGTATGTGTCCTCGTAGATTTTCACAGGTACAGTTATGTAGTTCTAGGTGTGTTCGGATCTTTTCCCATGTAGGATTGAGAGTATCTTGATGATGTTTCGGCGAGGTCTCACTCGCCATCTTCAGGCTGGTGCTTTTGGCTTCATGCTAGTGTGAGTAAAATGTGAGTTGCCTTTTATCTGTAAATACTGGTGGGAGGGTTTGGTGTGCTGGGCTGGTTGGCTGTGTTATTATTTCTTGATTGGTTGATGTAATTGATGTTGGTACAATGGTGTATATAATGATACCTCCCGCCTTCCAGACATCTGGAAACTAGCCCTCACCAACAGGCCTTGTTTGACCTCCCCCGCCCTCAACCCTGATGTTTTTGCAGAGGAGAGTGATCGGTTGGAGGGGGGGGAGGAAAACCCGGACACTGTAAGTCTTTTCAGAATCTTTATTCAAAAAAGAGCAAAGAGGGCTCATTAGGTCTCCCACATACACACACACACGTTTTTTGCAGAGAATGAGAGTAATAGGTTTTTTGTGGGGGGAGGAAAGCTGGACACCATAAGTCTTTTCAGAATCTTTATTCAAACAGTCAAAAAGCAGCAAAGAGGCCTCATTAGGCTGTTTTGAGGCCTTGTCTGGCCCTGCCCTCCCTGTTTTTTGTACTCACCTGCATTGCTGCCATAGATACTGGTTCAATCACGGCCTCCAAGCATTTTTCCGGTGTGGAGAAGCACCTGCCCTGTTGCTCCTCACCCCTCCATTACTACTGTTCAATGAAAAATTCAAGACCAAACAGGGAAGCCCTCCAATCAGGAGAGGGTGCAAAAGTCCTTCAATCAGGAGAAAGGAAACAAACCATATTTTGTCCAATCACAACCTCGGGAATTAAAAAATTGAAATAAGTCACGTAAAAATTAATATTTTGAAAAATCCTTTCTTAGTGAGCGCCTAGATGCCAGGATGAACAGATCTACCAAATTTCAAGTTTGTAGTTTTAATAGTTTGGGACATCTGGTGATGAATCAGTGAGGTATTTCACATATATAGATATATAGATATATAGGTCTAGGTGTGTTCGAGTCTTCTCCTGTGTAAGTTTCGGCAAGGTCTCACTTGCCATCTTTTGGCAAGAAGCCAAAAGCACCAGCCTGAAGATGGTAAGTGAGACCTTGCCGAAATGTCACCAAGAGACTTTCCACTCTACACAGGAAAAGACCCGAACACACCTGGACCTACATACCTGTACCCGTGGAAATCTACAAAACCAAATATATACATTTCCTGTTGTATTTTCCCCCTTATTTTTAAAGCACTTGTTATGGATTTTTTATAATATATGTATCCTTGTGTTTTGTCCCTTTGTTTTATTTCTATTTCTGTTATTATTTTAAGAGCACAAAATGATGAAACATGTTCCATGATGTCTTGACACAATCTCCACCCCTTTTTCTATTTATATGTGGCTGCATGCTGCAAATACAAAAATGGGTGGAGTTTTTATCATGATAGTGCAACATACATATCATGACACTTTCTTGCTTTGCCCTGCAGAGTGGTGCCTGGCTCTGGCCTAGCTACATCATATTAGAAGAACAGCCCTATGGTTCACTCCATGCACGCATGCCTTAGGAACAATGGTAGAAAGAAGACCCTGAGATTAGCAATTTTCTAGACAACAGAATAAAGACAAAGTGGGACCAAACAATAAATGCCTAACTCCACATTTGCAACTCTTGACCTTCTGATTAAGAGGTTGTAAGCTATGTAGAAGGAGAATGTCCAGGGCAAACACTCACATTTTGCAATGGATATTTCAACTCTCTTGCAGCTAATAAATAGTAGAGAAATTGGGAACAGGCTCTTGAGGGATTATCCTTGGGCATTAATGCCAGACATGAAGCAACTGAAGTACTCATTTAAATTTTTTTTCCAGAATTTGGTGAGACAAAGAGCTAAACCTGACAGTGTCACAAACCATAGTTCCGAAGACTAGATATTTTAAGAAAGCATCTCCAAAAGCAAAATTGGGAGAAAACGGGAATTGCAATTTATCAGAATCAGAGTTGATTAAATAGGAATACTGAATGGATATTTTGCCAGCTGATGCATAAACTAATCCCAGCTTGTCATGTTTTATTTTGCTTTCAAATTACTTTTCTCGCAATCTCTCAAATCTGATTTAGGGGATGGCCACATTAATGTAGTTGTGAAAAATTTTCTGGCTCTCATGACTTTTGCAAGTTCACAAAATTTCACAATGCAAGAAATGATACCACATGGAAATTATTTGGTTTCCACAGATTAAGTTTCCTCAGCAAGGAAATCAGAAGAAATGGCAATGAGGAGAAAGGGGGTTAAGCTACTAAAATGTGTGGCTTGCGATGGATAGTACGGAAGCTAAATACAAGCCAAGTCCAGCAACAAATAATTAGGCCTGCAAATATGGAATCTGGGAATGTGTTGTTTGCCACTCCTTCTTTAATTTGGAAGATCATACAAGACAATTTTCCAGCTCAATATTAGCATTAAAGACATTCACACTTCCAACTCAGACTCCTGTTTCATACACACATAGAAATATACATATAATCCCCAACACACATAAATAACACTTTAAAAAACAAACAAAGTACAAATCGTGTATTTATCATTACATGCAATTCCATTCTTAAACTGGTATCAGAGAACAGCTATGTTTTGAGCCATACCAGATGAAGGCAAATGAATGAATCAAATTATTTCTTCTGTAGTTTTTAATGCCTCTGTTCTGTTTCATAGTGGAAACAGAGATTAAAGAATCATTTTTGCTCTGTAATTTTTGCAAAATAAAACTGTCCATCACTAGGTGTCAGTATCTAGCTGACCTTGTCTGATTTCATGCAGCTAAGAGAGTCACAGCCAACTAGTATGTAGAGGAGACATCGGCAAGATATATCAGGACTACTGGCTCAAGTGAATAATTAATTTTAAAGATCTCTAGCAATATCTTTAAATAAGACAATGATAAACCAGACTAAGCCACAAACAAAGTACACAATGCTTTACATCATCATGCAACATGAGAGATTGGAAACTACAGAATATGATATAAAGCAGTCATGGTGAATCTATGGCACGTGTGCCATAGAGGGCACACGGAGCCCTCTCTGTGGGCATCTGCGCCTATGCCAGGAAGCCCCACAGCCCAGCTCAGCCAGGCAAAAGTGCCAAATATTTCCTTGGCGTAGGCAGAAGCCCCGTCCTTCCTCCCCCCCTCCCCCCTCCAGGCACCCCATCCCAGCTAGCACTCCATCGTGCAACCTGCCTGCAAACAGAGAGGGAGAGGAGAGAGGAGGGGGAAAGGCAGGGACAAGCCTGGAGTGCTTATCTGCGTGGCTGAAAGCTTCAGACGGGTGTCAGGCCTTGCCGCTGGGCAGGCTTGTTTCAAGTTCCTGGGAGCAGCGGCAAGTCATGGGGGCTGCAACTTTGACCCGGGGAAGCCAGGAAGCAGGTGGTCCGTCAGCATGCCCAGCAAGGGGAGGCTGAAGTAGCTCACAATGTGGGAGAGCCAGAGCTTCCTGGTCTCCCATGTGCGACTTGAGAGGGTGATCTTCCGGCCCGGACCAGCCGAGGGTCCTCCTGGCCAGCTTGAAAGGCGCCACCGGGACCTTTGAGAGAGCCGCCCGGCCACTGCCCCCCATGTTAAACTTGCCACGCTTGCCTCCCTGCCCTGTTCACATGGCAGCTGCGCCTTTCAGCCTGGTGGAACCTCATGGAGCCCCCTTTCTTGAAGCTGACCAGGCATCCCGAGGCCCAGCGCGGCTCGGTGCCACCTCCAAGCTCACTCCTCGGGACAGGGATGGACTTTCCTACATGGTGCAATGGGGTGGCCTGCAGGGAGACCCAGACAAGACCGCCAGGAAGGCGTTGCACTTGAACACGGCCTGTCACGGTCAGAGCTCAGCGGCGGGGGCCAGCCTGTGCTGTGCTTCCCACTTCCCCGCAAACGCTGCCCCCAAGCCCAGGGCGGAAAGGTCAGAGCCTCAGAAGGCCCGGAGGCTGTCGAAGGAATTGTTGACAATTGCCAGCATCAGCAGGCGTGTTATTCCTGTTGTGAGTGTGAGGCCGAGTCGCTCTGGAGCGTGGGGGTGCTGGGCTCAGCAGGCCTGTAAACAACTCATTAGGTCAAAATCATGTCTATCACTCCTGCATGGTTGGTATTTCTGTGGCTTGAAAGCCAGCAGTGACTCCTGCAGAGTGAAAGGTAATTCTGTAGTTGAAGTTCCACCATGTTTGTTGTCGTAGTTTGCTCTCTATGGCTGCAACAAAGGTGACAAGCCTTCCATACAAACTCTAATGAAATTAGATTTTGATTAAGCTCATACTGTTTTTAGGACTGATCCAAGAGCTAAGTATTTTGACTGGATATGAGCTTTCCTGGGTCCTGTATTTTACAACAGCTTGTTTGTTTGTTTTCAAGTACGGATTCAAAAGTTGCTTTGATTTAATCCATTATGCCAATTCCACGGTTGACTGATGCACAGTGAATTATATGTCATACCAGACATATTAGTTTTTACTAGGGGTTTTTTCCCAGCCAAGTTGCAATTGACAAATGCTTTTTTCCTAATCCTTTAAGCTTTCCAATTTGTTCCTGGATCAAATATCTGCTCTTCTCTTCCTCCCTATAATTATTTCTCCTTTGAATTTATTTCATCTGACCCTTGCAGTTTGCTAATTCTACATTCAACCTCAGTGTAGATATGTTTATACAACCTCGCTACCATTTAAGTTTAAATGTGTTGGCAGTCGAAAGAACAGGAGCAGACTTGGCACATCAGTTCTACAAATCATTATTTACCTCAGGGATAAGATGTTAACCCTTTGGGACAGAGAATGGTATCTAACCAAAAGGGGCTTTGTGTGGGCTTCCAAGACTGATACTTTTCCAAGTTCAAGATAGGAGAGTTCAGATTTTTCAAAAGACCCTAGAACAGAATATTCACCTAAGTGCACACCTCTATCTTTCTTCTTGCAACGTCCTAGGTCAGTGTCCTCTTTCTCATTCATTCTTTTATGGCTGATAAAATCAGCAGCCCAGGAGACCTGTGGAAAACACAAAGCGCTGATTCAGTTTATTGTCTTGAATGAAAAATATGGATCCATTTGATCATGTCAGGGTCTTTGATTGGTCTGGGAGTTGCATGTGGCTATAAGCTCTTGGTCCATTTTCTTGTCCCTGTCTCCTGTTCCAGAGATAGGAGGCAATGGGAAAATAGAAACACCATTGGGAATTAAAGGTTAATGAAGCTTCTGAGCTGAAGTGATCCACAACCTTTCCTTCTTAAGACAGCAAAAAGGCTGAAGTGGCCATTCTCGTTATAAATTCCCATGCTGCTGTCTGGATTGTCTCCGTTTCAAATCTCAGCAGTCTCCCAGTTTTCTTCAGGATGTCAGCCAAAGTGTCAAAGCTTCACTGATTTGACATACTCTGAGGCTACTATACTTGGAAAAATCTTATGTTCATATCAGTACAATTAAAGACAACATAATCCTATCTCAAACATGGGCTAAGGACAAGATAAAAGCAACTTCTAAGAGATATATATGACAACAACAAAAATTACGAGAGATGCAGCTAGGGTATTTTGGGGGCATGGTTAGGATCAAGGAGAGAAGTGCCCTTTCTCAATTCTGTTCCAAGTCATAATTGCCAATGTTGCCTTGATTGTTTGTTATTGGTTTTCTTTCCCGGCTTACCTACCTGTGTTTTCCAGCAGTAAGTCACCAGCCTAGAGAGAAGCAAGGCACTGCAGCAGAAATTATGGAAGTTTCTTTAGGCCTTTTTGTCTGCTTCTCTCCTTTACATCCCATTTGGACACCGCTCCAAGTTAAAATGTGAAAAAGATGGGAAGATACCAAGGAAGGGTAAGAATTTGTTTTTCTTAGCTTTTTTTAATTGTCTCTTTTCAATGGTGTGTAATTACAGTTCGTTTCTATGTATCTGTTGATGACACATGCTCTGCTTAAATGGAACTCTCAATTTCCTGCATCTTTTCCTGCCATCTACTGGCTTTCTGGATTTTTGCAGGGCAGCTACGCATGCCCTTCCCTAGAGTTGTACTTCTCAAAACTTCAGCCACTCTTAAGATGTATCTTAAGATACATGGGCTTCAACTTCCATAATTTCTCACTGAACATAGAGTATTTAGCAAATTCAAGTCCACAAACCAGTTTGAGAGCCAGTCTGGCCAAGTGGTTTAAGGCACCAAAGCCAGAAGCCAGGAGGCTTTGAGTTCTAGTCCCACCTTAGCCACTAAAGCCAGCAGTGTGACCTTCACCAGTCCCTCCCTCTCAGCTGAATCCACAAGGTGGTTGTTGAGGAAAAGGGAGAAATTATTATGTGCTTTTCCCACCTTGAGGTTTTTTGTTTTAAAAGGTGGGGTATAAAATAAACCTTAAGTTGCTGAGGTTGAGAAATGTTTTCAACCTGGGGTCCCTGGCAAGTTGCCAGAGGGGGCTACGCAGACAGGTCAAGAAAAATTTGGAGAAATTACTAACTGAATTGTCGTTTAGTAATTAGTTGAATTTGTGGGAATGGGGTCTACCAAGTAGCAACAACACATTTTGGAGTACACTGCTGGAAAAATGTTGAAAACCTCTGGTCTAGAGGTCATTTCTGACAAAGTCCTGTATTGCCTGTAAACTTGAGTATAATTACTACTGAGAGAAACAGATTTAAACTGGTCAGCCAACCCTATGCTCCTCTACTTGGTAACTACCTTCAAAGTGCTCCATGGCTTAGGGCCCAGTCACTTGCAGGACCACATTCTACCCTTCGATACCTCCCGCCGACCCACACGCTCCCACAGAGTGGGCCTCCTCAGAGTGCCGCCAGTCAAACAATGCCAGCTGGCGACCCCCAGGGGGAGAGCCTTCTCTGTGGCAGCTCCCACCCATTGGAATGATCTCCCCCCCTGCTATACGAGTGATTGCTGACCTTCGGACCTTCCGCTGTGCCCTAAAGACCCATTTGTTCCAACAAGCTGGCTTGGGATAGCTGTGCCTCTGTCCTTCTCTATTAATTTAAATTAGAGGATTTTAAATTATTTATTGGAAACTGTTTTATCGCTCCCCTTTTAAAATCAGGCTTATTTAATAATTTTATGTACTTTTTAAGGTTATGTTGTTCTGTGTTTTTACCTGCCTGTAAGCCGCCCTAAGCCCTTCGGGAGAAGGGCGGGGTATAAATAAAATTCTATCTATCTAAATATACTTAATACAGGTAGTCCTTGACTTACGACCACAATTGGCCCCCAGATTTCTGTTGCTAAGTGAGGCATTTATTAAGTGAGTGAGTTAAGTGAGTTTTGCCCATTTTACGACCTTTCCTGCCGCCTTTTTTAAGTGAATTGTTGCAGTTGATAACACAATTGTTAAGTGAGTCTGGCTCCTCCCTTGAATTTGTTTGTGAAAAGGTTGCAAAATGTGATCACATGACCTTGGGACACAGCAACGGTCATAAGTATGAAACAGTTGCCAAGCATCTGAATTTTGATCATATCGTCATGGGATCATGATGTGTAAAAATGGTCAGAAGTCACTTTTTTCAGTGCCATTGTAACTTTGAACAGTCACTAAAAGTACTGTTGTAAATCAAGGACCACCTGTATTGCCTCCTCCTCCCCTTTTCTCCACAGCAACAGCCCTGTGAGGGGAATTGGATTGAGAGAAAGGGACTGACCCAAAATCACCCGTTCATAGTTTCCTGCTTTCTAGCCTAGTGTTTTAATCAATAGCCTTAGCCTGTTCTCACGATGACATCAATATGAAAGGATTATAGATAAAGTGTGTGCATGTATACACATACACGCGCATTCACAAAAACAGAATAAATTCTTGCTTTAATGGCCTAAAGGGGCAAGAGGTGCCTTTTAAGCTAAACGTCCACTAAATGCCAAAAGGGATTTTTCTAAAGCATACTTGTACATGTGACAATTTAATTCTTCATTGTTATTTGGTTCATTATTGTCTGAACTTCATACCAAAGTTAGATCCATTAATATTTGTCTATGAAATCTAAAATTCTCTCTACCAAGTTTCAACGGTAACTTTCCTTTTTGAACTAAATTTGAATAAAAACAACGGGATATATTCTATTATAGAATGCTTGTCTAGTTCCAAGAGCACCTGACATGCAAAGTGTGTGTAGTAAAGAAAATCCTGTATTCTGTCTGATTCTTTAACTTGCTAGTAGTAGTTGGACTGCAAAGCAAAATAATGCTTAAGATATACTGAGGTCCACTTGAAGCATCAATCTCCAAGCAAGCCTTTTCCCAGGATCACACTGGAAGTGAAAACTTCAATCCCAGAAAAAGTCACGACTACTTTATGAAATGGCAAAATTCTGCTGCGCATAGGTGTCTAATATAAACTTCACAATGAAAAAATTATGAAATATTCCTTGCAGTGACACAACATCCTTTTCATTGTTTTCCTTCCTTGATGTCTTACCCCCTCTATAGATATCTTTTGATGCTGTAAGCATGCTTGCTCTTTGAAGTGCTATTATACCTTTCAATCCAAAGTTCTTCACAGTTGTATTAGAGGTGTTAATCTCATGAAATCTGCAATGAATATTCCATAGAGGCAGTACTATTATTACAGCAATGATTTTAAAAAATATATTTAAAAGCTTTGGTGTTTTCCAGGATGCTTTACCAGAGAAACACTTGCAGGATGGAATGGAACAGAATCATTTGATATTGTTAAACATATGGCTGACCTAAAAACCTGTCATTTCTATAAAAGTGTATTGCTGAGTTGAAGAGATTGCTTGTGTCTAGGTTTCATAACATTCTGGAATTGGAAATAGCTACTTTCATAGAAAAACAGCACTTGTTTATTTCAGTAAAAACTCTCTATAGACCAGGTAGACGAAAATAACCCACTTTGAGTAATCTCTGTCCATCACTAAAAAAAAAAATTTTCTAAATAAAAAGGGGAAAATGTATTTGTATTCTTTCTCATGAGGAAATACAATAGTTCCCCCCCGCAAGCCATCTGTAAATGACTAACTATATCCTTCTGTTTAAAATAAACAGATGTTAAATTTTTTGCTGAACAGTTGGAGAAATATCACAGACAACACAAAGAAGCTTTGGCAATAAAACAAAAGAGACCATTAGGTTTGTTCCTCATAGATGCTAAAAAGTTGAAAGACAAACTAACTCCATCACCAAAGCGCTGTTTGGAGGTAAATCCACATTGCCCTTTAACTTCAGTTTTAATGTTCCCATACCAGATTAGAAATGAAATGGGGCCATGTAAAAATAAGAAATTTTCTGCATACTAAGGGGAATTTCCAGAAAAATGTGTGTGTAAGAGAAACAATGTAACATCTAGGATATATGGATTATTATTGATTGATTACTAATTGCATTTATATTCCAACTTTACTTTGGAAACTAATGGAAATATCCCTTTATTTAGTCCCTACAATAACCTTGGGTTAAGGCTTGGGTTAACACAGAATAACTGACTCAAAATTGTGCATTGAATTCTATGGAAAACCTTAGAAAGAAAATGCTATGAAGCACAGTCAGGGGTTGTTATGCGATTTCATATGGTGAGCTGGGCATCCCTCCAGAATAATTGAAATTTCACCATATACTGCTGCAATTTCATGACATCTTTACATTCTTGAACAAAATCCTGAAAAATATTCTACATTGTGTTGGGAGATCTTACACAATTTTGAAATCAAACACAATTTTAGCTATCTGGAATAATTTAAAAACTGCTAGGGGAATCAGGAATGCCTCTTGGGATGTGGCATGTATTGACTTCTACTTCCAATAGCTAGAAGACATTTTGCAAAATTTATTGTCACTTTCATACATTATGAATCAAAATTTTATTCATTTTATTTATATATCACCTTTATTATTTGTACAAACAACTCAAGGTGGCAAACATATCCAACATGCTTTCCTTCTCCTATTTTAGCCACAACAACCATGAAAAGTTGAGAGAGAGCCACTAGCTCAAAGTCACCTATGTCCATTTAATCCTGACATGGCACTTACTCATTATAAGCCACATAGCTACATAGTCTTGACTAAAGAATAGTTTCATCCAGTGCTTTTTTTGTCATAGAACACACAGAAGGGAATTTGACACCTTTTTTCAATCCTCGTACAAATCCAGCCAAGAGCAAACCATTCAAACCCAGCTTGCCTTTCATTGCAGTGATGCAGGCAGTGGCTGGATCCTTTGGAGGATCTGTGAGTTGATTGATCTAATCTTTGATTAGCACAACATATTATTGCTCCAGCCGCCTGTCACTCATGAAAACGCCTCCTTGAAGCAATTCCTCATCCAGTGAAGGAGAATGGCCGAAGGAGCAATTTTCCAATTGAGAATGAGCACTGTCAAGCAGAAGGGGAGACTGGGCTTAAATCAAGCCGGGTGGATCAGTGGCTTGCGGACTTTACTATAGAAGCTGTGATTGAGGAAAATCCGCCCCCCCTTTTTTTTGATACAGTACTTTAAAAAGTGGAAGAATTGCAATGTGCTTCTTGCTCTTCTTAACTTGTTATGTGTACAGTTTTGAGATTTTGTGTGTATGAGATGTGTATACACACACACACATATTTATACACATATATACATACACACACAGAGTCTTTTTTCCATCATAGAATACACTGGAACATAGTTCCAGCATCGTTTTTCATACAAAAAAAGCACTGGCTTCATGTTAAGTAAATGTCTATCTCAATATAATGTTTCCTTTTATAATTTGTCCAATGCTTTTACTGCTTTCTTTTGCTTTTAGGTTATTAATGAAATGCTTCCCATAATTGCAAAGAAAAAAGTCAACACCATTCTTATTGAGGCAAATGATGCTAAATTTAAACTTGAGTTTCTGCCATGTACAACTGCTGAATATGTGATAACTTTGACATTCCTTGATGAAATACAAGATAGGGTAAGTTCACCATATTGCTTTTATTAAGTAGCATAGGCTAACAAGTTTCATTTTGCTGCCATTTTGTTTGCTTTTAGATACTCTTAGATACTCTTGACACCTTCTACAGTTAATGAAACCATACAACTATTCAGTTTTTCATAAGAAATCAAATTGATCCTTTTGGTCTGGGATTATTGTTTTCCAGCAGTGGCTAACCAAAGTCTTTATATAGCACACAAAGAGAACACATTCACTTCTCTTCTAGATTTGCTTTTCTGGGAGATAGGTATAATGTAATGTGGACATTTAAATCTAGTTTTGCTGTATATCCTAGTTGAAATAAATAGGGCATGAAACTATGTATCGCAACTGGCTGTGTGGTCTATCAAATAATAATTTTCCTTCACATCTGCAATGCATAGTTAGTGATCACCAGATGTTTCCAACCCCCTTGCCATTGGCTATGTTGACACTAACTGAAGTAGAAAATGTTTAGAGGGCAGCAAGATATTGGAGGAGATGCAATAGAGAAGTACAATAAAACCAGTGGCATTTACACCCAGTCTAGTTAGTACAGTTAGTACTTGTTTTCAGCCACAATTGGCAACTTAATTGTTAAGTGAAGTGGTTAAGTAAAGACCAGACTGTGCTTTTCACCTTATTTCAGCTTCCTTTTACTTTACAGACCTGCGAATGTCATAAATGTGAGGGTCGGTCATAAAATCACTTGTTCATCACCATTGTAACTTCAAATGGTCATTTAGCAAGGCAGTTGCTAAATGAAGACTACCTGTATTGTAAATGCCATAGAAAATCATATTGGATGTATTCATACAAGGCGAAAAATGGTTCTACAATTAGCAATATCTCCTGCAAGATCAACCAATATGTTACAAGTCTATAGATTTCCTTTTGGTTATTTGATTCGCAATCAGTGTCTCTTGCCACATCAAACTTGATCTTAAAAATGAATTTGCATTATTAGTTTATATAGACAGTCAGCAAATGTCCCTAGGTTTAGTCAAAAGATAAAAGTATACTGCCGATACCATCAACCATTGTATCCTCTTGGATTGTCTCTGGGGACTGGAGTTATTTGCTATGGTTTTGCTTCTTCCTTGGTGGGCAGTTCCTTGTAATGGTGGTAGAAAACGATAGATTGATTTGATGGTTGTCTTATTGTGAGGGATCTCCTGAGATTGGTTCTTTCCCCTTCCATTTGAAGTTATTTGAATTCATTTGGCAGTTTAGAATATGATATTGTTATGAAAACCTTTGAAAAGTTAATGTCATAATGGCAGGTGATGCTGTTAATATGCCTCTGCACTATATTCTTCAACAACTTGAATCTCCAAGAACCTACACAAGAGTCCTTTTTGTTGACTTCAGTTCAGCATTTAAGCATTCAGCATTCAGGAAACTGAACAATTAGCCTTGTGGTGCGACCAGCACAATCTTGATCTGAACTTATTCAAAATTGTAGAAATGATAATTTCTTTTTGGAGAATCCCTTCTATACCATCATCTTTTACAATACTAGCAACACAGTATCAACAGTAGAGACCTTCAAGTTTCTAGATTCTGTAATATCTCAAGACTTAAAATGGTCAACTAACACCAATGTCACCAAAAAAGCACAACAAAGAACTCGGGAAGCTCAGGCTACCCAAAGAGTTATTGATACAGTTTATTTATTTATTTATTATTTTAATTTATTATTTTAATTTATATACCGCCTTCTCCTGAAGGACTCAGTTCTACAAAGGAATCGTTGAGTCCGTAATATGCACCTCTATTACTGTCTGATTTGGCACTGCAACCAAACAAAACAGACAGAGACTTCAACGGATAATTAAGACTGCAGAAAAAATAATTGCAACAAAACTCCCCTCCATTGAAGACCTGTACACTGCATGAGTCAGAAAGAGGGCTGAGAAAATTACCACATACCTCTCTCATCCTGGACATAATCTGTTTCAACTTCTTCCTTCCAGATGTCGCTACTGAGTATTACAAAGCAAAGCAACTAAACACAAGGACAGTTTCCCCCATCCCACCCCATGCCATCAGTCTGCTAAACAACTAAACAACTAACCTCAACACTGTTAATCTACCTAATAAGGATGTATAACTATTATCGTTCTCATCTTTACTATTACCTATTCTCTTACTTGTATGACAATTAACTTGTTGCTTGTGTCCTACAATCTATAGTAGTTGTTTATTTAGTACCCTAGGATGACTTGTAAATTGCTTCTATAACTGCTCTATGCCTATCACAAAAATGTACTTTAGGACACAATGAATGTATTGTATGACATGATGAATCTGTTTGTGACACAATGACTTGGTACATATATTTTATTATTATGATCATAACTTATCACTTGTAGCTTATTTGTTCATTGAGAACAAATGCACCGGAGACAAATTCCTTGTGTGCCCAATCACACGACCAATAAAGAATTCTATTCTTGATGATGCTCAGTTTTATATTGTGATTTTGAGCCATGCTATAAATGTTGCCAAAGTCCTTGGAGACTGTGAAGGTCTGTATGAGAAAGAACAATTGAAATCGACATCTAGCAAGACAGAGATGCTATTTGTCTACTGTGATTCTCTTTTGGCCTCAGTGATTACTGTGAATGAGGAAGCATTGTCATAGGGGAGCTGCTCCTGGAGTTGTGGCTCCTGCTAGGGAAACAAAAAGAGGTTGTGGTTATGAGGCATTTTGCCTTTCCTCTATTTGAATGATCCAGGAACGAAAGAAACCTCGACTCAAAGGGTATGCATTACAGTTAGACCTCAACTTACAAGAGTTTTAGTGACTGCTTGAAGTTACAATGGCAGGAAAAAAGTGACTTATGGCTATTTTTCACACTTACGACTGTTGCAGCATCCCCATGGTGATGTGATTAAAATTCAAACCCTTGGCAACTAGCTCATATTTATGACAATTGCAGTGTCTCAGGGTCATGTGATTGTATCTTGCAACCTTCTGACAAGCAAAGTCAGTGAGAAAGCCAGATTCACTTAACAACTGTGTTACTAACTTAACAACTGCAGTGAATCACTTAACAACTGTGGCAAGAAAGGTCATAAAATGGGACAAGACTCACTTAACAAATGTCTCGCTTAACAACAGAAATTTTGGGCTCCATTGTGGCCATAAGTCAAGGACTACCTGTACTGTGTTTTGAACTACTTGAAGTTTCAGAATAGTTTTTAAGTGTCTCCTCATGTAGAGTACGTTGCAGTAGTCCAAATGGGAAGTGATTAGGGCATGAGCAGGTAAGTCATTGAAATAATCTTTCCCACTCTGGAGAGAATGAGAACAAGACTGACTGCATTGGAACTTGATTTTTATGTATAAGGCAGTGGATAACATTGATCTCTTTTTGTAATTTTTATATCAATTTCTGGCCTGTATTTAAAATGGTATTAGGGGGGTGTCGCTCGCTTGGGATGTTTATCCGTGGTTTCGACAAGTCCCGATTCCCGAGATGTGGGCTGCATGGGCACAGCACGGTGGGCGAAATGGGCATCGGTGTCTCATGTGGATCCGGCCAGCTTCCAAAACCTTTCCGGTGATTTGGAGAATAAATGGGACGTCCCCAACATTAGATAGAAAGATGCGGCTGTGGCAGCAAGCTGGTAGCAAGTTATCAGTGATAGTAAAAACGGTTGATGTTTAGCGACGTTCACGCGAATGAATTTTTAATTGGTTTTATTGGTTTCCGCCTTGTGGTCCAAAATCGCTTTGCCAGCTTGGTTATTAGGCACCATGCCCCGCTGTGAGGAGCCTTTTTCTTTTTAGCATCAAATTGCATGTTATTTGAGTGAATCTGGCTGCAGAGCAGGTGTATAAAATGCAGACTGTATACGCTTGGCTGGATATTCTGTGAACTGCAGATGGCTGTCAATTGTACAAAACGACATCACTGTAATGTTAGGTTTCTTTGATCTCAGGAGCCTTCAATGACCCTTCCCAGTCATTCCAGTCACTTAAGTATTCATAGGCTCAATTAATACTTACGAGGAGGTTGTGGGTATATTAAAATTAAAGTTTTATTGTGATGGCCATTTGCAAGAAGCAGGTGTCCGGTTCCCCCCCCTCCATGAGCTTTCAGAGGGAAATGCTTTAGCTTTTATACACATCAAGATGAGAAAAACAAGCAATCATCAACACTTCCTCCCACATTCCTTCT
The DNA here is from genome assembly GCA_032468095.1 of Pareas carinatus. Taxonomy (NCBI): domain Eukaryota; kingdom Metazoa; phylum Chordata; class Lepidosauria; order Squamata; family Pareidae; genus Pareas; species Pareas carinatus. Next base: position 33,459 of record JANHFO010010140.1, on the reverse strand, counting down.
CCGTCTTCCCTTCTAATGCCTGAAGGCTTATCTCCCAAAGCAAGGTTTCTTGCTTTGCAAACATTTCTAGAACAGGGAATTTTATTAGTATTGAGAACAGATAAGCTTGTGCTGATGTAAACTTGCTCACTAATGTGTATTTTTGCCAAAGAGGCTAATCAACATGACCTTACTCTGGCATCAGCAGAAACCATTACTTCAAACATCTATCTTAAGAGCATGTAGCGTTCAACTGATAATTAATCAAAATAAAACTATTTTTCTCTAAAGCATATGCAAAGCTACATGATCTTTCTAAGTGTTAGCTAGTTTATTACACACTTAACTTCAAAGCACTAGATCTGCAAGGTTTTTGCTTATATATTAATTCCTTACAGTAATACTTTTAATGTTTGGACAACTACCTTAAGCTATATCCCAGGCAATGCATGCTAGCTGTGGCAGAACTTACACAATACACAAACCATTACCTCTTTTAACACCTAGCCATAAAAATTAGAGATTATTGATTTTGGTCAAAGTCCTATCGGAATTATTGGAAAGCAGAATTTAGTCTTACTAACCTAACTGGGGAACCTTAGGAGGTGCAATAGTACATCTTGATCTAGTCTTGGCTAGTGTAAACAAAGGATTGGATTTGATTAATATTTCCATGGAAGAGCAAAAGAAACTCCTTGGATTAGGAAGCTGAAAAAAACAATCCAGAAGCAGCGACAAACTGTTTTATTCATGCTAAGTAAATGGCATGTATATGATCCTGACATAATTAAGCTGAATTTTCTTAAATTTGCATTCACTTTAACATGCTTCCCTCAAAACGGTGACAAATTGTACCAACAATTTATCAATGATGCTCAGAGGCAACAAAAGTGTGAACCAGAGAATGCACTTTTGCCCAGTCTGCTGTATTCAGTGAAATTGCACTTTAATTCCTAACCCTATCAGCAATAGCATTAGACTGATTGATGGGTAAAAATGAAATATGAAACAAAATGCCACAACTGAGTTCTCCTGCTCTTTTCAATTCTCTCATTTTTTTTTAAAATGACTATCCTTGGAATTCCATCTTTCCTTTTCAACGTGCTTTTTTGCAGGGTGCTTTTCTATTATTTACAGGAAGAAATGAAGACGAACTGAATGTTTCGGCACCTCATTCTGCAATGCCAGCCTTCTTTTAAATTTGTTTTTAGCTTGAAAGAGCTTTTCAGCTAACATTTAGCATTTTCCACTTTGATACTCTTTTGAATTACCTATTTATCTATTTACAATCCAAATAATAAAAACATATCTGAAACTAGTGAATACTGGGGCATCCCTGTATATTTTTATCTTAGGAGAAAAAAAATCACATTAATAATTTCAGTATAGCTTTTAGACCTATTCTTGTGTTTAAAGGAACCCCTTTGTTAGCAGATGAATATTTTTAATAGTTGGCATTTGTCATCCAGCCAGATATAATTCAGCCATTTGTTTGGTAAGCTGCCCAGCTAATGAGAAGGAAACTTCACATTCCCCTTTGTGTCAAAAATATTTCTGCACAATGAGTAAGGCAATATAATTTATATACTGTCTATTGACCTTCTATTATTAAAAATTTTCTTAAAGGAATTTGCGACCTTTGTGATATATAAAATAGTATTTTATATGGCATAATCTCAATGTAACATTTTAGCTTTGTATGAGCTTAATTACTATAATTAAAGTAAAATTTAGAACTATTTTTTCAAGGTTTTGTTCAAAATGGTACCATGGTAAGAGACTAGGGTGTTCAGTAAATTCTATTCAGACTTTACAAGTGCTAATCACAAAATTCAAGAAAACTCAAAAAGAATAGAAAACAGTACTTTATAAACACTTTTTACAATAAATTAAGGACATATTTTCAACTGTTAAATACAAATTTTACACAATCAACAGAATAAGCAACTTTCTCAAAATGTTGTTAAAGGATTTTGAGTTTGTACAATTTTTTTTAACACAATTCAACTTTCTTTTTAAAAAAATATCCTTTTCAAATACCAGCTGAAGGTAAACCACCTAATATGGACAAACACTGGTTTCACTGCTTGGAACCCCATTATCTTTAATCACAATAATCGGATCAAATTGCTCTTAAGTCCAAGAATATTTTTAATCTTCAGAGCCTTGAACTGAAGCTGTTATGACACTGATAACCTTTGAAATTGTTTCTTGTGCATCCAGAAATTTAGAATTTAGTTCAAACAAATTACCAATAATAGTATTGTTTTTTTTTAAATGATAACGGAACTGTTGTTTAAAGGACATTAATCTACTCATGCTCTTCTGCTTTGGCTTTTTTTTTCTGACGATGATTAACAGCAACCCAAAAAGTGATCTTATCCACAACTTCTTCCAGAAGTCTAGATGGCAACCAAGGTATTTGTTTCTCCAAGAGGACAGCATTTTTACCAATGCAATCAAGACTCAATCTAAAAGAAACAATGTGAACATTATAATGTTTTGCTCTCTATAAATTACATAGTAGTAAACTGGTTAAAACATCTAAGTACGGCAGTATGAACTCCCACAGTAGCATTCCCAATCTTGATACCTCGACTTTCATTAGACAACTATTACTGAAAATAATCTATTCTTTGTTCTGATTCTATTTAAATGTCATACCATCTATGATTTGCTTGAATCAAAGATTATATATTTGGCTTAAATAGCTGCCAAATCACAATGACACAAGAGAGTTTATATTAAGAATATAAAATGTATTAAAAATTTCTGTAAGAGAAAATATTCTTGCACTAATGGAAAAACAACCACAGTGTGTACACAGCATTACTTGACTCCCAAAATAGGATAGCTGTTACATATTTAGGTTTCAGCATGCCAGAGGTCCTCTAAATGGCTCTGCACACTGGAGTTGTTATATCAAGATAGTTATTCCTGTAATAGTTGCTATTAATATTGTTATTAGTTCTGTTTTTTTCAACTCACCTGAGAAGTGAATATGGTTGTGTTTGAAAAATCAATAAATCACTGCAATGTCCCTAAGGAAGAGAAAAACCATGATTTCAAATACTATATATGCAATTCACTTTCCTACAAAAGTATTGAAAGCAATATACACAATTAAAAAATGTCCAAAATGCCAGTTGTTAAACCCAAAATGCAGCAAAGCAAGACAAGCATGTTTGTGTGGCTTTTGAAATTCTTAATAGTAGATCTATCCTGTGTCATGGGATCAAGTGAAAATAGCATTAAAAATGGAGCAGCTTGACACATTTCAAACTGTTGCCCAACTGATGCTCTCAGAGTTGTGATGGGAAATGTTTTTCTAATTCTTACCACCACAGCATCTACCTGGAACTAATCTTTATTGTTTTTGGATTTTCCTGCTACGACAACTCAGATCCTGTTTTGTTCAGTTTTTGAAGTTATCCTACTGATGGAAACAAATATATGCTGAGTCCCAAGTCCTCAGAGAGGTTTCCCCCACCCCCCAAAAATATTTGTTTGTTCACTCGCATTCAACCCAGAATATGTTGTTTCCATGACTCCAGTAACAGGTAACAGGTTTCACTCCTAATCTTGGGTGCTAGAGAGGAGATGTTAAAACAAAGTGAAATATTGCTCCTGCTTGTTCAGGGCAAAAAAATGATTGAGTGCTAAATCATCCCTTAAGGCATGGAAGCCAAACTTTGGGTCAGTCTGTCTCCCTGCCCAGCTCATCTCACACTGTCGTTGTTAGGAAGAGGAATAATGATGTATGCTGCCTTAAATTATGCAAAATAAAGGTGGCATATTAATATATGTGGTCTCCACTAAAATGTTGTTTTTCATATACTATATGTAGAATATCACTGTAGAAAAGCAAACTGGATTAAATAATTAGAACTCTTAACCTCATGCACACTGAATATAGCATGAAAATTAGACAACACTGAAAAACTAAAGCAAACTATTTACTGGGTCTCCTGATGTCAATGGCATTAGGAAGAATCATAACTGATCTCAAATTATCTTCTCTTCTTAAATATTCTGCCATAAAAATGTAGAATGTGTATTTCCTTTAAAATTTATCAAAAACAATTCCTTAAGGTACTTACCCTATCCAGAAAGTGCAGATCATCTTTACTTCCTCCAAAGACTAATACTTCACCTTCTTTGCCAGCACAGGCTGTATGCCATAACCTAGAATGTATTATACTTGGAATGAATGCTCAAATAACTGATTTTGTAGAAGCATTTACTTACATATTTTAGAGAAGCATATTATATCTACATTACAGAACTTTCCACTTAATCTCCAACATATACCTATAATGTCTTGGAATGATTACTTAATTCTTTAAAATATTTTGAACTTGTTAATAATGAATGAAGAAATTTGAATCTTACTGATATTTTCCTGTTTACTATTAGCGAACCTACTTTCTTAACAACAAGAACAGGAAGAATTTTAAATAGTAATGCATTTGATCCAACTCTTTAAAAATAGTTTGCACTTATGAAAGACAGGTTTAAATATCAAAACAGCTTATTCTGTCTTTATAATTATAATACTTCATCTAAGTACAATTTTAAATTGTTTATCATGAAAATATGTGAAAATTTTGATATTCTTGATATCATATTATCATGAAATGTTAGCATGAATATCAAACTTTGAGTGTTCAAGATGACATCACTTAGTGAAACTCAACTATCTGAAAGATTTTATTTTTCCAGTCTTGGCCTTAATTTAAGGCAATCTCTAGTCATTATTTATTAGAATTTGTATTTCTTTTATGGGAGATGAAATGAAAGCTGTGAAAATACTTCTGGACTAGGATAATCTTTTTTTTTGTCCTGCACATTATCAACCTCCTGGCGTTAACTGGAGAAAAAAAATCATATGGACCAATATTGTTTTCTGTCACTATATAGGCTGGCAGTGGGGTTGAGTAGAAAGACATTATGTGTTAATAACATGTTGGAAGTGTGAAGCATCTTTCTTTTTTAAAAATCAAGGAAATAGGCAAGAACAGAGATGATTTATTTGACTAAAAAGATATTCAGGGACAAAAATGTAGCAAAAAGCATGTGCATGGCAACTCTACATAGAATGTAGTTTTCTATGAGTATTAACTAAGCTGTAATAGTTCCATCTTTTTGCTTGTAACTATGAACATGATTGGGAACCAAATAGGGCACTCTGTTCTCCCATTCCTCCTTTGCATTCTACAAACGTTGGGTGTTATTTTGCAAATACTAGTGCAAAGTAAACAAACTGATGCAGAACATTGTCTTTGGTTCCCCCCCCCACTGTTTGGATATGTTAAACTGCCAGAATTGTGTGGGTTTGATGGCATAGAAATTTGCACAGATATAGACTGTTGAGAATGCAACTCATTTGTATAGGATCACAGCAATAACTGTATTAGGACAAGCTTCACTGTGTGAAGTCATTTTCTGAAAATTAAATTAACAGATGAAACTCACTGTGTATAGGATTGTGAGATTAGTTCCCTTATGTTTATTTACAAAGTATGTGCAAGATGACTGTAAAACATCTTACTTCATTTATTTCAGCAATTATATACCATTCTCCTTACACTAAACTGTATCCCACCTGTTCTCTTCCTCATACCTGTTGATAGCTCTGCCTCTGTCTTATCTGCATTAGGAAAACTCTGGCCTGGACTGGATCATCGCAGAACACTGGAATGCCTTTCCTGCCTTCACTCTGGGCCTTGACTCCTAGCTTGAAACCTGAGGCTTTTTCTATTGACTGACAGAGTTTATGTCCTCTCACAGCTGCTCTAACTTAGCACCTAGACATTCTAATAAAGCATGTTATTTGCATTATTAATCAACTAAATTAACATCATCTGTTTAAACAAATCCTTGTCAAAAACTATAGTATCCGTTGTCATTTAAATACACCACATTATAACTGAATTGTACACATATCTAACAGGACTGACATCTAAACCAGAAAATGGAGATTTGTAATATGCAATAAGGTAAATAATTAGTGTAATAAGAATTACCCCTCAAAAGTCAGATGTTGTAAATCTGATCTGCAGCACATTTGAATAGCAGGATAAAGGGGCAGTATTTATCAGCTTGTTTGTTATAATGTCAATGGATAAATTATCGATTAATGCTACAAAGTTGTTGTATACTGGTTTCCTTCTTCCTCAATATTTGGTGAACTGCACTGTTATATTCAATATTAAATTATGAAGTGCTAAAGAGAGCTTAAATATCTATTCATATTATCAGAGCAAAAATACAGATGTAAATATAATTAATGTAATTATCTAAAAGCTGCAAAATATAAACGCATTATAAAATAACAGATTTTAAACTATATTGAAGAATCTTACTAGAGAATGAAATAATGTTCAGAAGTCAAAAGGACAAGGTCTCTTTTTTATTTTCTCTCTGGTAAACACCTAGCTCATCTGAGGTATTGTAGTCATAATGATCATGTATTTAGAGAGTACTCAGACTCAAACATCCCTTTTTCCTTTCATCTACATGAAACCTTCCAACATGAAATTTAATATGCAAGATTCATAAATGTTTGATCTATTTTGCTTTATTCTAGAGATATTGTAATGTTTCATTCTGTCTTATTTTGTGTTCAAAATTTGCAATTACAGCTGGTCCCTATTTAATGATATATGTTCAGCAATTATTAGTGCTGAATGACTGGTAGTTACAACCAGTCCTTCCACTTATGGCCACTACAGCATAACCAGTGTCGCATGATCACAATTTATGACCTTCTCTGTCAGCCACCAACAATCAAGGCCAATGGGGAAGTTGGCAGGAAATCACAAGTCTGGGTCACTTGAAGACCTCACTTAATGACCTGTATGGTTCTTGCTTAATGATAGCAAATGGAACTGCTGGAACTGCCACTGCTAATCAGTGCAGCTACATAGCTTTATGACATATGACCGTGTTGCTTAATAATAGAATACCCAGTCCCATTAGCACTACTACCTGAGGACTAGCTGTAGTTATTTTTACTCTTATGAGCGACTACTGTGTTGTTATCTATGGACATACAGATATAACATAGGTACATGGTCTTGCTATTAGTACTTTGCATTTCCTTCTCATACACATATTTTTGAATAATAGAATAAGGAGGCAATATTTGCTTTCCTAACTTCAGGTACCATGAAGCAATATCTGTTAAAATTCCTGCGCCTTTTTCCTCAGTTAAATGCACGAGGAAGGAAACTGAAAAGCTAAATAAGTATCCTTATGATTTATGTTTTTTTCTGATAATTACAGCCTTATTCAGGCTTATATCCATTAGAATAGAGAAGTACATGTAAAGGACCATTCGTTCCTGACCTCCACGGGTTGAATGTGGAGAAGCATCAATCCAGTTAAAAAAACTGATACACAATTTTATGGAGGTCTGCATTGGCTTCAACTGACCCCAGGTTGAAGCTATTTTGGGGTCGCATTATTAAGCACAGAGAAAGCAGAAGCAATGAAACAGGATACGTCTGAGTGAAGATACTGTGAATGGAACTATGATATTTTTTTCTTTTTTTACACATAAGGTCCGAATAGAACAAATTAAAATTGCAACAACTTTACTGACACCTACAGTATAAGCAGACACATTGAGTAAAATGATCAAAATAGAAATTGTATTATGTAATTTAAGTCATGTTTTTAAGTTAATGAGTTAAAACATGTGAATTATAAATGAATTGCAATTATTTTACAGCTTTCTTGTTTTCTTATTCCCATTACAATGTCATGCAAAAGGACTTGAAAATTATAGACTCTTTGGAACAGTAATGGATAGGACAAGCAGCCTGTGGCTGGGAAAATGAATGCTCAGGGAAACTGTGAGTCATGAATAGATGTGCATGTCTACTTTTATAAGGCAAATTAGATCAATAAAGAATATTTATAGTTCAGGATTGAAATGAGGAGTCCTTGGTGCTCTTTGAGCTTGACTGCTTTCTTGCAGATGTTTCATTACTCAAATTAGGTAACATCATCAGTGCATTGATGAAACTACCTAGTTTGGGTAATGAAACATTGCAAGAAAGCAACCAAGCTCATAGAGCAGCAAGGACTCTGCAAAATTAGACCAAAATCTATATTTAATTTCTCAAAATTACACAATTACAAAGTCATACGTTCTTCAATTTCAGGAGATGACTAGCATATGATACCTAGGTCTAGTCTGTGGTAAATATGTAAGTTGCTGCCATTCATTTGTTGCAACTTCATAAATCCAACCATCACCTGAAAATAGAGACACAAAGATTATTGCTATTGCTTTTAAAAATGAGAAGAAATCATGTAATAAATTGTTTTGTGTTGTATGTCAATAATTTTCATCATGAAAAATAAGTGACTAGGACCTAAAAGAGAAACAGGTACAAGTCTAGGTTTCCACATTGTTCTTTGACAACAATACCTTTCTTCCTTTTTACCATCACCTAGCTCATCTCAGTTTCTGAAATAGCCTGTAGGAGTAGCATGGCTTATTTTCCTAAAAAAGCAACCTTCTTTCCTAGAACATATGAGTTAAGTCAGGAGTCCCCAACCCCGGGTCCGTGGACTAGCACCAGTCCGCGACATGCCAGCAACCGGGCCATGCAAACAACTCAAGCCCCATTTGCAGGATGCAGGCAGCACGCAAAACCACGCCCCCTCTGGTCCATGGGAAAACCTTTCTCCATGGAACTGTTGCCTGATGCCCAATAGGTTGGGGGCCACTGGGTTAAGTGACCTGCATCTTCATTTCAGAAATGCCAACATTTCATGAATATTTGACTTTTCTACACAGACTATAAGCTATTCTGTTTAGATTCATTAAACAGCTTGGTTTTGTCCTCGTTTGCTGAAAATCCTATTTGAGGAGAACATTAAAGGCACTGTTCAAAATTACACTGCCAGTGAACACCAGATGTGATCCAGGTACTTATGTCTGGTTCTACATTACTGTGTAACATTGCAGGGAGCCACAGTTGTATGATCCCATTTGCAACCTTCGTTGGTAGCTTCCCACAAGCAAACTCAATGGGAAAACTGTCAGGGAAAATCACAGGTTCAGGTTCTGTGGGCCCTTCCAGGCCTTCTCCTGGCTTCCCAAGATTTACATACAGCCTGGGTCAACCCTCCTCTGGCATCCCATATGGCCTGCATCTGCCTTTTCCTGACTCTCTCTGGCCCATTCTCCTTATGGGGGATTTTGCTTCTTCTCACTTAAAGACCTGTGCATCTTGGGACTACGACAGTAATTGTGACTGCTATTGCCAAGCAATGCAGCCACATGACATTGCACTTTACAACTGCATCACTTAGTGATGGCAATCCCAGTCTCAATTGCCACAATAACTCAAATACTACCTATTATCTTCATCACTATCTCAACAATTCAGGACAAATGTTACTCACTTAAGGGTACATTGTCTGAACTCAGCCCACCAAACAGAAAAAGTTTCCCATCTGCCACAGGAGTCAATGTGTGCCATGATCTGTCTCTTGGTTTTTCTCCATTTGTAGCAATTCTAAAAAGAAGAGCAACCAAAAGCACAATTGCGTATACAATCCAAACAAACAAATCCCAAATAATCATTGCTGCATGTTTGGGAATGGGTGGAAGTTTTTCCTAAGGCATCTTATGAGTTGTATAGATTCAAACTGTGAAACTACTAGGATTCTAGCCGCCTGTGAGTTAACTTCCCATCTAAAACAGGAAACAAGGGGTCATGTTATAAT
>JANHFO010010140.1:0-18952 GCA_032468095.1 Pareas carinatus | reverse complement strand
ACTGGCCCAAGGTCACCTGGCTGGTTTTCTGCCTAAGGTGGACCGGAATTCAGCACTTTCTAGTTTCTAGCCTGATGCCTTAACCACTACACATTACCTCTTTCATAAACATATTTGTCAATGAAGTCCACCTGCTATCAAATGGTAGCTCTCTTGATTATCATTCACCTGGGAGTGATATCAAGATGGAATTAACACTGTTAGTACTTACATACAGCACACAAGAATTAACAGTGCTAAATATATTCATTCAGTGAATATGTGACTTTCTTTCCCATACAGCATTTATGTCATATACAGGAAAGATTCTACTGTTCAGTGAAAAATAAACTATGCCATAATGAGGTATTCAAGCACCTAGAAATTATCTGGGTGCTACTTAGTTTCTTAAGCTCTATCTATGAAAAATCCCAAATTCAAATCTTATTCTTTACGTTTCTTGATCATTATAAATTCTACCACTATATATTTTTAAGTTCTAATAGAGTTACAACAATGAACGACAAAAATACAAATGTGAAAGAATAAAAGCTTAGAATAATTATAAATATAAAAAGATACAATTCAGTTTTAAACAAATTAAACCATATTTTTCACCATTTAAGAAATGTCTTATTTTGGGGGAAAAGATTTTTACAATGAAAAGAATTCAGTACCCGATTGCTGTATCCTTTGTCATCAAATCCTCCAAAGATATAGAGCTTCCCATTAATGCAAGCTCCACAGCTTCCAGACATAGATGGAGGTAACTCTCCTTCCATTAGATGCATTGACCTGCAATTCAGGCAATACAGAATATACTTTAAGCTTGCTCAGAGTATGAAAAACAGATAAAAGCAATAATATTTTCAGTACTTGAAAATAACACTTAACAATTTTGCAGGAAAATGTTATCTGCTTCACTCCATGTAATTCTTCTAACATTCACTATAAATTAGAATTCCCCAACTTGATGCCCATGAGATGTAATCTGGTAAAAATATCATTATTTTCAAACAAAATAAGCTATAAGCAAGTTGAGGGGAATTATTTCATCACAATCAGACATATACATTGGAAACAATGGCAACTTCTTACTGGGTAGTCCAAGATTTTCTGACTTATTCCTAAATGAGAATAGAACCCTCTAGTTACAATAGCCTCTGAGAAGGGAAAGAATTATCACTGATCTCCATTGCCAAATGCATTGTGTGAAAACAGATTAAAACCAATAGGGCTTTTTTATACAATGTAGGAAATCTAGGATTGCTTTGTTCGGTTAATCAAATTTCCACAAAATAATGAACCATAAATTATACTTGTGTGATGACATAACGTAGAACTAGCCAGTCATATTTCTATGTACTTTTGTATGGAAATTTAGCAATATTTCTTTTTCAATGCTAAATTAAGTAAAAGAAACAAGGAAGTAAAAATTTTATTTAGCTAAATAGTAATTTCAACAAAGTTTATCATATAAAGTACCTTCTGATAAATTACCAGTACAATAAATAATATAACTTACCATAATCCATTGTCAAATTCATAGATCCAAAGTTCATCATTTGGTAAATAAACTTCATTTTCTTCAATAGACTATGCAGAAAAAAACAGTATTTCTGACATAATTCTTACTTTCAAAAAGTCACATGTATTTCTGAATATTTTCCATTTCAAATTCTAGGTCTTGGATACCTGGCTTGCTGGAGCACTGTTTTAGTAATCATACACACATTATTTTCCTTTTATTGACTATCAATTACAAGCATAAGTCAGTGTACCATTAGTCTTTTGTTAGAAAGAAAATTTCAAGGGGTAGATCTGTGAAAGTGATAGGAAGTGATACTGCTGATCTTAGCACATTTTAAAGACTTAGTATACCTAGTACGCCTAGTATATAATTAATGCATGCAAGAATTAAATATATGTTGACAGAAAAGTAGTAAAAAATTTCTTGAAAATTTATAATCTCACTGCAAATATGGCCAATATTCCAGCAGAACCAGGACATTTATACCATAAATATAAAAAAACTTTGCATTTTGTCCTTATCCAAAGTAATTCAAATTAAATATTGCTCATGAAAACAGCAAAGAAAATCCTTTACTTTGCAATGAATTATAATAATAAAGGAAATATATTTAGGGAAGAAATCATTTGTATTTTTCTTTTCTTGAAGGACAAAAAAAACTCTGGTGGCTTGATAATTTGATCATGAGGAGTTTGTTGAAATTGGGGGAAGAACATCCTAGTCACACTGATCATCTCCCTTAGCTATAAGCCAGTTGCATCTTGGCTGTTAACATCTAAATAAGCCAATGAAAGACCTCAGATCTCCCATCATGCCATATCCTCAATATCTCAATACTAAAATAATTTGAAATTAACTGAATAAGGGATTATCTTACATCTTAATCCGCTACCCTAAAGCAGATCACAAAGAAAAATGTGATATGTCACCAATGATCATTGTATTCATCTCCAAATGAGGTTGACATAATTTGTCTTCAGATACTCTCATTTGCTTGGAGATACACAAACTTCTGACCATGATCTGTCATTTGGCAAAGAAACTAATCAAGTCTATGGATGCACAGTACTCATTTGCTTTAGACTTGATACTGATTACATCAGAATGGCTGGGTTCTAATCCAACACTAAGCCAAGCCATAAACCATAACTTTAAACCCATAATGAGTGTATAAAACATGCTTAATCCAGACACAAAATTTTAAGAATTCAGTATACAGCTAGTCGGCTTACCACCATTCCTTTAGCAACTGTTTGAACTTACAATGGCTCTGAAAAAGTAACAACTGGTCCTCAACCATTGCAGCACACATGCACCCAGTAAAATTTGAGTACTTGGCAACCCAAATGTATGTATTTACAACAGTTGCAGGATCCTGGGGTCATGCCGCTTCCCACCAGGAAAATCAAATGGGGAAGTCAGATTTTAATGACTTTATGATTTACTTAACAACCATGGCAAAAAGTTGTAAAATTAGGTGTGACTCATTTAACAACCCCTTACTTAGCAATGGCAATTCTGGTCCCACTTGTGGTCTCAAGTCGAGGACTATCTGCCATGTGGGAACTCACCCGGAAGGAACATCGTTTTTAATAGCTCTTAGGCTTGCAAATCTGTCACCGGGGGAAAAAAAATTGTGCCACGCTTTAAGACAAAGGCGAGTTTATTACGGCAATCCATTTCACACAACACAAGGGCTCTCGACTTTCTAACGTGCCACGAGATTCTGGCGCTCAAAGGCAACATAGTTCAGCCTCCTGGGGGCGGGAAAAGAGGCGGGGCAGCTGCTGTATCACGAGGCACCACCGCCCAATCAGATAAACAGCCCAGATTAAAACATCCAGCCTCCTCCTCCCCCGCCCCTATCACGTCCCAAAAGCGGCGCGTGCCCCTTTTTTCTCTTTCCCGCCCATTTCGCTCTTGAGGAAGGAGCGACGGCGAGCGTTCTCCGTAGAACAATACGGCGGAGGGAGGGAGGCGAGATAGAGCGAACGGCTTCTTTCGCCCTCGCCCCCCCCTCCCCGTTTTCCAACGCGCAGTTAATGCAAGGCTGCCTTTTTATTTCCCTCACGTATTTGTCCAACCATTCGGCTTTCCCGTCGACCCCTAACATCCTTACCACGTATCCCCCCCACACATAAAGACAATTCCCATCGACCACGGCACAATGACCGCTCCGTTCCTCGGCCACGCTGAATTCTTCAGGAGGAGGATCCGCCGCCATCTTAGCGCGGGGAGATTTAGGAGGGAATGAGGCTCGCCCAGTCGCCGTGGCAGTCCCCTCAGCAACCGCGTCCGCAGCCACCGCCCCCTCGCTTAGAACGCCGGACGAGCGCGGGTGCGTTGCTCACATCGCCCCCTGCCGTTGGCAGAGCAGCGCGCAGGCAGAGCGGGGGCCTCGGCTGGCGCTGCAGGAGATCCGGGCGGAGGGGCGTTTCGCTCTCTTTCCGAAGTGCGCGGCTAATTCAATTTACATATTTAGTTTCTGGATTTGAACAGTAGGCTGAAATAGGAACGAACTACATACGTTACAGTTTGCACGATGCACCAGTCCATATAAGAAAGTAAATCGAAGAAACTCCCAACCAAGCTTTGAATACTGTGCAAATGTATTTGCATTTGTTTTGGATGATAAACTTCAAGTGGATGGCGAATGCAAAATGTACATTTTTAAAAATTGTGCTATTCACTCCTAAAAGCAGGTGTGTGGACTAATTTCCCCCTGACAATCTTCGCACCCTTGTGAATTATTGTAATGGGAGAATTTAGGCGTTAGAAGAAATTTAATTGATACTAAGCAGAACTCCTGTGATACTTATTTCTGCTGATTCATACAGTGCTTTTCAATTAAAAAATGCTTAATGCAATACTGAATATCTGTACATTGCATCAAAACTCCATTACATGTTTAATAAAATTTATAATAGCAAAGGACCACATCAATTAATTTCTAAAGTATATATTAAAATACCCAATTAATATAAAACCTAACAGACAAAAATTAACTATTAAACGTTTTGACAGCTTTCTGGATTGACGACATGTTGTAGATGAACTTGTTCTTGCAAACATGCTGTCCTAAGGCTTGTCCCCAAATCTGTCAGCCAAAAACTATAATGCCATAAAATTTGCTATCCCCAAAGGCAGTGGTCGCCAACCTGTGGGCCGGGGTCCACCAGTGGGCCGTGAGAAAAATTTGGTGGTCTGCAGGAAAATCTGGAGATTTGATTTTTTTTATATAGTTGTATGGTTCCTGTGTATGTGTGTGTCTGTCTCTCTGCCTCATTCTGTGTGCGTGTGTGTCTTTCTCTTATTCTCTCTCTCTGTCTCTCTTTCAAGCAGGAACAAATATCACACTAAAATATGTGATACTTAAAGAAACTTCAATTATTTTGTAATAATTAAACTATGTTTAATAATTTTGCTACAATTAAACAACCTTTAAATATTTTATTGATTAAATAAGCATTTAAGATTTTGTTATAATTAAATAAGTTTTTTAAATTTTGTTATATTAAATAGGTGCCTTTTATATTAATAAAATTCAAGTTCTCTGATCATTATTTTACATATGTGTCTTTAAAAAATTCATATTAGTGGTCCGCAGGATTTAAAATTATGAATTTAGTGGTTCCTGAGGTCCAAAAGGTTGGCGACCACTGCCTAAAGGAACTTGCCCTTCCAAATGGTGATGCCCTTATTTATAATACTCTTTACACATGGCATCACCAACTGGTGGGGGGAAATCTAACAATCACTGATTTGCAAGTTTTGATGGAAACTAGACTAGTAGGTTTAGTTATTTGTCAAAACTTTAGTCCAGGTTTTGCAAAAATTCACAGCACCTGATTGTCAGGCCTGATTGAGTCAATCCATGTAATCAGAAACTGATGCATAACTATAGCCAGCAGCTCTTATTTCACCTTGCCTCTTCTTTCATGAAGATCACTGTTCAGCTCCCCCTCCCTCCAATGCCTTGGTGAAGCTTAAAAAACAGCTGACAGGTACTGAGTAAGCTGCAGGAAGAAACAGAAGGAACACTTAAAAGTAGTCCCTCAGTACTACTACTTGTCAGCTGTTGTCAGGCTATTTTTAAAGGGGGGGTTCTTCTGAAAGAGGGGTAAACTTATTTAATTAACAAAAAAAGGTTAGAGAGGAATTGTCTGGTGTAAGAGGAATCTCCCTCCTTTGTCTTGTGTGTGCTCCTCCCCATGTATGTCACCTGTAAATCAGGTTAAAGTCTTTCCTTCAAATAAGGAAAATGAAATAAACATATAGAATAAAGAGAGGAAAACTCAACTTGAAATTTTCTCCTGCTACTCACCATGGCTTTGGAGACCTAATATGGCAGTAGGAACCTGATTAACTCTGCTTCTAAGGGCTAGCTGATTGTGACACCAAACATATCAGTCTTCATGGTAAGACTGGTCAAGCGTATTGTCTGCTTAAAGGAAAAATGGCAGATCAGAAGAGTTAGAGATGACCTAAGATAGTCTTTTACAAAGATAAGGCAATGTCATCAGGACATAACAGAAAAACAAGATTGCTGTGACATGTTCATATCATGTTTAGATAATAATGACCAAGTTTTATCTGTCAAAACACCTCTTAATGAAGTTTTTATTTGAAAAAATGGGGCTTTAGCAAGTGAAGAAAAGCTTTAGGTCCATCTCAGCAACCCTATCTTCCTTCCTGCAGTCCATGTTGGATCTTAGTTAGGAGTTCCCGTATAGATGTTTCTAATGTTTTTGATTTTATTGAGACTTGATACAGTTTACTGTTTTTGTTTTAATGTAATCTTTTTTGTTTTGTTATCAGAGTCTCTGGTCTGGGATAGATGAGCAGCCAAACAAATTGGATTAATTAAAACTAGTTCCTCAGAAATAAATTATATAAGGCTTCCAAAAAAACCCAGCTATGCTTCAGATTATCCCACCAACGTTTTGCCTAGCAGGTGGCACCAATTTAATCCACGTGATTAGTTTGTTTAAACTGCGGTGTGCAGTCTGACACATACCCTTACCTGAACCACGGGCAAACAAGACACGCCCACAGGGACCAGGTTAGGTAGGAGTCTCTGCTGGATGCGCATTAATTGTTACATTTACCTTTTAGCAAGGGAGGGCACGCATATTGAATAAATGCATTTATTAACACTTTTACATAGAAGGGACGAATAAAAGAAAATAAGTGGAAGATTCTGCTTTGCCCCGTAGTCCTCAAATCCAGCGCCCAGGGTTGGTGCCCTCCAGATATCATCACCGGCTAATAAACTGATTGCAATTCATCATACCGGGGTGGGTGGGATAACTCTACGGGATAAAAATCCATCAATGGTAGCAAGGCTGCTTTTACTGGGCACCTTTCAACCTAGGGCGTGGAGATGCTTTGGGAGCGCTTCGGGCTGGAGCCCGGGAGGAGAAGAGGAGGAGGAGGAGGAGGAGTCGCGTTGTGGCGCGAACCGCTCAAGATGGCTGCGGAGAAGCTGAGAAGCAAAGTGGGCGCTGCTTTCAAAATGCACGGCTTAGTCCTCCGCGCGTGAGTAGAAAGCAAAGAAATCCCCAAAAATCTTTAAACTGAATACCGGTTAACTCTCTGAGTGGCTGTTTCTCCGTAAGGAAACTATAAGCCATGTTTAGCGAAACACGATGGCTAAACCAAAATCAAATCGCCTTATTAATATGTTGGGTGAATCAGTCTAATCTGTTAAATTCTCTTTTGGTTTGCTTCTTTTTTAACCACTGTGGTTTGCTAATTTTGGGTTACATTTTAATGTGTACCAATGCAAGCCTTAACTTCTCAAATTAAACTTGTATGTTGCCCGATTCCCAATGACTGCGGAGTTTCCAACATCAAAACAAAACAAAATAGAAGCTGGCAAGCGCAACAGCCCAGATTGAATGAAAATATGTTGAGGAAGTATTTTTAGTTAAAAGAATGCAGCAGTCACATTGTACATAAGTAATTAAGAGCACTGTTTTTCAAACTTGACAACTTTAACATGTATGGACTTCAACTCCCAAAATTCCCTGTCCACTTAAAAAGGTGTCATGTTTGATAAACATTGACTGTACGTTTATTTGCACTTAATAGGCTTAGTAATACATTTGATTGCTTAAGATGTTGCTGAGCATAAATTCCTTTTTGAATACCACAGTTGCATGTTTAATCAAAGGAAAGTCACTTAAAATTAATTTTTGAGATGCATCAAATACCGGAAATGAGCCAATTAAATACAATATAGCATAGCATAGTGGATTGAGCCCACAACTAATAGTTTGTTATGTAATCTTCAAAAATTGGATCCAATGAATAAATCCTAGTTTAGTAAAAAAAAAATTGTAAGCCTGTTTTGTAAACTCAACCATGGGAATTTTGTAATAAAGATATCCAATATGTCTTTCCTCATTTACTCTAGTGCCATTAATTGGTTATATGCACATAACATATTTATTGAGGGTTAATTTAACTGGTTCACAAAGTCCAGTTGCCTAGACTCACATGACACATTGACTATAAAGTAACCATATTTTGCCTAACACCTCATGTTAATTTAGATTTTGATGGCAGTTAGTGTGTAGCATGTTATACAAATACAACAGCTGTATGTTAAACTACCATCTCTATTGTGATTAGGCAATAAAGTTAGTAGCTGACTATATTGGTGCTGTGGTAGGAATTGTTACATTTTATAAAGCTTCAGGACAGACGTCAATCATTAAATCAAATATAGATCCACACTTTAGAAAATCCGCTTCAAAAACTAAATGTTTCATATAAGTGTCTGTGATTTACATACTGTGCCCTTCAAGGTACATGGGTATCTCCTTAAATCAAAGAAGTCATACTTTCTGCATGAAAGTGAACGACATATGATAATCCTACATGGGAGCTGCCATACATTAAGAAAATGTATACAGTGTAGAACTAAATCGTGTTGGACTCAAAGATTTATGTATGTGCACAGCATTGTATGGAATGTATTTCTTTGTAAACCAGTTTGGTCTAGCAGTTAAGGCACCTTGCTAGAAGAAAGCAGAGACCATAAGTTCTAGTCCCACTTTGGATATGAAAGCCATCTAGGTGACCTTGAGCCAGTCACACTCTCAGCCCAACTCAGCTCAGGATTGTTATTGTAGGGAAAATAGGAGAAAGGTCTGTTGGTTATGTTCACTGTCTGGGGTACAAATAAACACAAGGATCTGAAATCAGAAAGCATTAGACAGCTCTTACCTAGGGAATGATAGCAACTTAGGTTTAATGATGCAGTTATTCTTGCAGCGTGATAAATAACTGCACTTCAGCATATTAATGGAAAGTTGAGTGAAACAAAACACAGTCATAAGCTAAGTCAGAGATCCTCTGGGGTAACTCTGGGGAAGGAGGGGGTGGTTCTGTACTTGTGACTGGCAAGCGCACGTGCGCAACTCCGTTTGCATGAACAGCAGGCACGTGCACCCACTGCTCGCGCAAATGAAGCACATGCATGCTTCTGTGCCACTCTGTGGTCCAATTCTGTGCAACTTGCGGCCCATGGATTGGGACCCCTGAGCTAAGTGCCTCCACATTTATCTTTGAGAAATTAAAACAACTTCTTGAGGTCATTATCCATTCTCTAAACTACAGTTACTATCAAAGCTTTATGCAAATTGAAACTTTGATAAATATTCCATCAATGAATTAATCTGACCACTACAGCATATCATCCATATTTATTGTAGAGAATATTAAGCTCTGACTATCCAGGAAAGAAAACATCAAGTGTATCTGAGTGGATAGAAAAATAACTCAGATGATTGAATTGGAAAAAAATTCATATTAACATGTAACTTTTTTATAAGTGTATATCAGATGTTGTATATATTGCTCCCCTTTTAAATTTCAGGCTCATTTAATACTTTTAATTATATTTTAATTGTTTATGTTGCTGTTTTTAAATGCCTGTAAGCCGCCCTGAGTCCTTCGGGAGAAGGGCGGGGTATAAATAAAATTATTTATTTATTATTTATTTATTTATTTATGTTAGTGGCAAGTAATCTAAATATTACTAATCATCAGGGAGGCTGCAAAATATCTCACAGAAGCTCTTCAAACAACTAATGAAGTGGAACTAGAAGACATGATAGAAAATATAATTGATGCTATTGAAAAACAATCTTGTAAGTAAACTTTCGGTTTTCTTAATGTTTGAAGAAAAATAATTCTGTTAATTGGATGCACTGGTGTAAAACTTTGTTGTTCATCATAATGTGTGGTATATTGTATGATGTATCACGCTGAAAGCTGCTGGACTGTCTCTTCTACATAGGAACTGTTACAGTCCTTACATGAACACCAACAAGCAGTCAGAAAATATAATGAAAATTCCTTAAACTCCCAATTCAGTTCCAGTTTCAACTGAGAGACTGAACATCCTAGAACAGTGGTGGCAAACCTGTGGCATGCATGCCACAGTGGGCACGCAGAGCCCTCTGCTGGCATATGAGCCAGTTCGCCCCAGAGCTGAGTATGCTTAGAAAGGAGTAGCAGCGCCAGGTGATGACATCATGGGGCCATGTGCATGCTCAGAAAGAGAGGCATCAGGCGATGATGTCACAAGCAGTGACTCATTGGCCGAGACTTGTCCAGTCACCCGATGTCTAGCCATCACTGTCCTAGATCAAGCCAAATCCAGAAATGTTAGAGAATTCCTAGAAGCTTGGCATAAAGACAATTCAGCCATCAATAGGCACATAGAAACAAGCCATCTGTACACAATATTCAAGAGAGACAGTAAAAATGCTAAATAGGAAACAAAAAGGCCAGAATACATCCTCTTCAGCAGCCAACACCCAGCTAAATCAAGGACAAGGCAACTAGGCAAACAATCAAGCAGAATACGTTTTTATTTATTTTAGCTATTAAACTTATATACCGCCCATCTTGCTTAGAGGCAACCGTAGGCAGCCTATAATCATAAAAACAAAGAGACAAAACCTTAAAACCTTAAATCAAGTATTAGTACTACAATTGATTTAAAGTTGACAAGATGGGGAGGAAGAGAGCAAGATCACGCAGGAAGGAGGTGGGCGGGTGTCTTATCTTACTTCATTAATCACCTCCAGAATGACGTGCCCTCATTGGGGCTCCAGACCAGTTGGCAGAGGTAGATCTTCCCGGCCTTTCAGAAGGGTCTCGGTGACACGGGTGTGCTCTCTGTTTATATATAGTAGCTTATCCTGCCAATGTTGTTGGGGGTTGTTTTTCTCTTTGGGAGTTCGTTGATTAGAGTATTTTATCCTATATGTATAACTTTATTTTGAGCATTCAGGTCATGCCTTCTAAATGTTTGTAATTCTATCATGATTTACTCTAAAGAGATTTAATACCATTTAAAAATATTTTTTCTGTCTCTAATTGCCAAGACTACCAGTTCAATATTTTGAAATATTCTTTTCAGTGTCATGCAACATGATTGAAAGGTCCATGGTGGAAGCGGCAGTCTTGGAGTGCAGCAGATCAGTAGATGAAACAAAGTATGTTAGCTTCCTTTATAAACAAATATCACCAGGAGTTTCTTGCAATCATATTGTTAATTGCTGTTTCTGTCTCCCCCTATTGATATTTGGATTTAAAACTCGTTAACTTTCAGTTTTTCTATGGTGTTTAACCTAGAGTGTTTCATCATTAATAATTAATATGGCATATCTAGAAGCATTATGGCTACACAGGGAGTATAAATAATAGTATTTTAAAGGGAAACTGTTTTAGAAGAATCTGTAAGTTGATGAATGCAAATGTGCTTTTCTGTGTTACCAATGATTATTTGCTCAGGCACTGTATCTTGTTAAACTACAATATAAACAAGTATTGTACTATGTTACATATTGTTTTAACTATTTTTAAGGTGGGGTAAAGACTGTGTCTGGGATCACTTCCTGAGCTGGCAAAAGGATCAAACAAATTACTCTAATTTACCAGATAGTCATATAATCACTTTTAAAAGTAGTTCAAATACTATCTAGTGTAAACAGAATGTAAAATGGTTTATTTATAAATGTAAAAACAGATACTGCTATGATAGAATTTTTCAGAGAATGTGTATTTTTAATTTTAGGGAACATGTTTTCAACATTATTGGAGCTTTTGATATTCCACGATATATTTACAATTCTGAACGAAAGAAGTTTCTCCCGTAAGTTTTTATTATATAATTGTTAAAACAGTTTGAATTTCAGCTAGTTGTAAATTTTAAAGATGTAAAATTCATTTCCTATCCCTTTATAAGGAGCAGATTTAGTGTGTTTTATTTCCTTTTAAAAATACAGTTTTTAACCCAAGTCTGAATTTATTTCAGCCTTTCTATGACCGACCACTCTGCACCTAACTTATTTGGCTCTGCCAGGGATAAAGCAGAATTGTTTCGTGAACGTTATATCATCTTACAACAGGTAGGAAAAGTGGAAAGAGGTTTTAAGTACATTTAATGCTTAATCACAGCACAAAAGGTTTTTTCAAAAAACATGTATAGTATGACAGGGGTCCCCAACCTCCGTTCCGTGGCATGCCAGCAATCGATCCAAGAGCCTTCTCTGTGGTAGCTCCCGCCCTCTGGAATGATCTCCCCCTGGAGATCTGTATTATCTCAGACCTCTGTGCTTTCTGCCGTGCCATAAAATCACATCTGTTTATTCAGGCTGGCCTGGGCTGATTCACATTACCTCTCTGCTTGTTAAAATGATTAATTTTTATATATTTTAGACTTTTAGATTCGGTTTAAATTGGACATATATTCTGGCTTTTACATTTTTGGCCACACAAATTTATATATTTTAAATTGTTTTAAATATGGTGTTGTCTTGTGTATTGTACATTGTGGTTCTTGTTGTTTTTAAAATGGCTGTACACTGCTCTGGGTCACTTCGGGGAGAAGGGCGGTATAAAAATATAAAAATAAATAAAT
This sequence comes from Pareas carinatus, assembly GCA_032468095.1. Taxonomy (NCBI): domain Eukaryota; kingdom Metazoa; phylum Chordata; class Lepidosauria; order Squamata; family Pareidae; genus Pareas; species Pareas carinatus. Next base: position 6,500 of record JANHFO010010140.1, on the reverse strand, counting down.
AAAGCCAAGCCCCATTGGTGGGATGCAGGCAACACACAAAACCAGACCCCCTCTGGTCTGTGGTAAACCCTTTCTTCATGGAACCAGTCCCTGATGTCCAAAAAGTTGGAGTCCAGTGTAATATGAAACTTTATTTTGAGAGAACCAAGAATTCAGCTTACCTAAAGGAAGACTTTTATTCTGGTATTTATACATTATTATTACAGTCCTAAATATCCTTGCTAGGAACTCTTATATGTTTCTTATAAATATAGATCAATTTCTGGGTAGTAATTCATGGACTCTTCTCTTACTGAATTAAGAGAGTAGCTGTACTATTCTGTAGTCATTCACGCCCCCTCATCGGCGGGGGTGGATAGGATATTCATAGCAGCGCTTATTCAACAGTTTTCTCTGCTGCCCTTTGAAGTTGGATGAAGTTATAAGTCCTACATACAATTCTTATTTTCTGAATAAGAATTTGCGAGTACTCCTGTCTGGAAAAAAATGGTTGTAATCATAACTTCATGATGCTTTTAAAAAAAATTAACTCATATTTATTATTTTGCAGAGAACCCATAGGCATGAATTGTTCACACCATCTGCTATTGGCACACACACAGATGAAAGCAACGGTAAATTCCAGGTAAAATAAAAATGCTAATAACACATACAATGGAATTGACCTCAGTCTTTGGAGTAATCTTCCCCAGAATAATCTTCCTTGCCAGATGTCTTAGACAGTATCTCCCATAAATTTAAGCCAGTTTGGGAATGATTGGTGACTGAATTTTATACTTTGGGAAGGCATTTGATTGGAGAAAGTTGCTTTTGAACTTTGGGTGATGTTTTCTAGTGCCTGACAATATCTTCTAAAGGCTTTGAAATAATGGACTATAGATGGGCAACATTCAGTGCTTGTGGGCCACACATCATAGGGAGTAGCTGAGTGGGACCACAAGTAATTGGAGAATAATCTGGGGAGATCTATTTGAATTGTATCTCACCTAAAATGCACATTTTGTTTTCAATTTTTGGGAATGATAGAGATGTGGTCATTTCTAAGTTCCACAGGTGAGCTACCTCTAATGCAGTTCTTATTAATTTGGTGTTTCTTGATTCCAGCTCAAAACTGTAGAAACTCTCTTGGGCAGCTCTGCCAAAATTGGGGAAGTGATTGTTCTTGGCATGATCACCCAGCTTAAGGAGGTAAGGTCTGTGGTATCGCTAATCTGCTGTATGTATCTGATGGTGACAGGTAGGATTTGTATTCAATTGCCTAGGAGAGAGAAGAGCATTGTTTCTAAATATTAGCTTTATTCATCCATTCATTCATTTCCCATCTTTATGATTTTTACAAAAATTCAAGGCAGCAAACATCCAACACATTTTCCTTCTCCTATTTTCCCCACAACAACAATCTTGTGAGGTGGGTTGGGCTGACAGACTGAGCCCACCCAGCTACCTTTCATGGCTAAAGGGGACGAGAAGTCAGCGTCTCTCATTTTCTAGCGTGGTGCCATAACTACTAGACCAAACTGATCAAACTAATTATTGTTAAATAGATGTTGGGGAAAAGTAGGAATCTGATCTTACTTAGTGAGCAATTATTAAAACTGAGTTTTAATGGTTTCTTTCAATCTTTTCAAGGGAAAGTTTTTCTTGGAAGATCCTACTGGAGTTGTTCTATTAGACCTTAGTAAAGCAATATCCTTTATTTGTATATGTTATGAATAGGAGCTTTATCTTTTATTTAAATTAAATTATAAGTATATTTTGCATTGTGGCATCTTAAGATTTTCATCTAATTAGGCAATGATAAATTACGATTCATGGTGATAAGGGTACTATTTAGCAACTTATTTTTGTGAAACCTTAATTTCTGTGTATCAAATTTTGTGCCATTGCACATTTAACTTTGTTATAAATGTTTATTTCAAACTTGATTTACTGTTGTCTAGTAAATATTACCCTTAACTATTAATACCAGTTCCACAGTGGTTTATATACAGAGTCATGTTTTGTTTTAACAGAAGGTAAGAGTTCTATAATGGAATATATATACAGTAAAATAAAACAGATGGTGTATATAATCATTTTTGCTAGTTTAATTACACTACTTCAGTAAGGTCTGATTTGTGATCCAGCATGTTTCTGGAAATCTGATGTACAGTTCTGTTCAATTCATGTTACAATTATTCCTATTCCTGTCAATCACAGTATTAGATACCCATAATGATAAAGTTCAGCTATTTCATTAAGCCATAATGTGAAGTTTGTTTTTGTAATTCTAACCATTTATTTTATAAACCATTGTTTATGATTCAGTGCAATGAATTATGGCTTACTTAGTTAACCATAGTTAACAAGCCGTAGCTTAACATGTGTGAATTTAACCAGTCAGTACACTGAAGATGGTAGAGTACAAATCTGACAGTAAGAAGGTTTAGTGCTACTTCTATATTTGAAGTTCTTGTCATGCTTTAAGTTTATTGTTCTTTTTGAACTGGAAAAGAGGCTTGAAATACTATAGGCTGAAAAAAGCTGTTTTATTTGTTCAGTGGAGTTTTATGTAATTAGTTTTACTGTACTATTTTACATTTTCTTTGTGAGAAAAATGGCAAATCCAATATGATAGCAACATTAAGATATTCCAAGAATATAAAGGTTTTATGAGCCAATTTTTTCATTTCTCTTAATTTTTTTAAAATTAAGTCACAACTGAATTGAACTCTCAACCTTCTGAGTGGAAGTCTTCAGTAGGCCTCCCACACTCCTCTTTCATTTCTCTTTTAATAATAGTTGCATGTTCTGACTGTATAATTTTTAGAGGGAGAAATGCCATAATACTTAATGTGAAGGTTAATTTTGTTTAAAAAAAAATTCTGGTGGGAGATGCTTTGCTGAAAGTAGACCGATTATACTGGTCTTAGTTTGTTTTCTGATGTTGGTCATTTTCTTCACTGACCCGTTCACTCATTGTGCTTAGTTATGTTTTGGATACTTCTCACAAAGTATTTTCTGTGATTTGCAAAATCCAGGGTCCCTGAAACTCTTTTATGGGATATGCAGAATCAAGTGAATAAGTATTTTTAAATGTATCCATTTAAATTTTTAATACAGCTATTGCCCACCTAAACTCTTTGGAGTTCTCAATCATTTTTAAGAATGTAAAAGAATCCTGAGACCAAAATGTTTAAAACCGTTGAGATTAAGTTACTGCCAGTCTTGAATGTACACTGTGAATTCTAGTAAGCTGGAAACAATATCGCTGTGCATTTGGCTATGAAAATCATTTTGCAAATTACAGGGAATCATTTATAGGTAATATTGCTTTACCAGTTCACAAGGCTTTAGGCGAATATATTCACCACTTAATCATTTGATGAATGGGTATGGTCTGGGAATGTTCCTATTAACCACTTCATTTCTACTATGAAATCATAGAAGCAAAACAATGTATTTTGGATGAAGGAACATTTGACTAACTGGTTTTGAGTAATTGCTTTCAAAATATTCTGATTAAATTTGAGTCTAAAAAAAGTGTGTGAGAGATTTAGATTGTCGCTGTGGTTATAAGTATAATTTCCCCCTTTGAAATGATGACAAACAAGAGCTTTGTTTACTTTATTCCACAGGCTGGTACGAAGATGAAGTATTTCATGTCACTGCTTTTGGATTTCCTCCTACAGAACCTTCTGCTACCACTAGGTATTTTACTTATTTCCAATAACCTCAGAAGGGATGATCTGTGCTTATGGAAGAAAAAAATCAGCAGCTTAGGACATGAAAATGGAATAATAATTGCAAACCTCAAGGTTTGCAAAAATACTTAAAAAAACAAACTAAGAAGGAATAGATCTTTAAAAAAGACAGTCCCATAATTATTCAGCAGATCAGAATACTGACTGAGAATTAAAAAAAACACTGAGTTGGAGGGAGAATGGATTACAGTACAATAGATAGAAAAAGAGAGCAGAAGCAGATAAGGTATACAGTAGAAAGAACCTTATTGGAGTGGCATGCTATCTGTTTGTATTAAGTAGTTATATTTTAAATGTTTTCAGATTCAAGATTGAGAGTTGCTCATAGAAGCCATTTGGGAAATCTGTAATGTCATTAGAATTGCACATGAATAACTACACCCTGTTATTCCCCCTAAAAATAAGCTTGCAGTAAAAAGGAATGTTCCTGATTTTTAAATTTATGAGTGAAATATTTTAAAACAACTATTAAAGCAGATTGTAATGCAAATAGAGTGTATTGCCCTTTTCTTCAAGTTGGAAATTTTATGTTTTATGTTTATTTTACTTAATAAATTTATTTGCCGCCCGTCTTGCCACAAGGCGACTCTTGTGACAGCAGTTAGGCCAAAATGGCTTATGGCAGTAGTTCATATTGAATGCCACAAGTTTGAAATGGATTGAAACAGCCTGACAACTTTATTGCCTCAGATTAGACAAATTTGAAAACAAATGTTAAGCAGTAGAGAGAGAGGCAAATAAGACAACTCTGTCCAACCTCTATTATTATAAACCTTAATGTAATTGGTAGAACTATGCTGAAAATAGTGTAAAGCAGACCTCAGTTATTAACACTATGTCAGAGGTAGGACTAAATGTGGTTTAGATTGCCATTTCAGGTAAACTCCTGAAATTTTATTTTATTGATAATTTCCATTCCATTTTCCACACGATGATACAGTCAAGGCAACGTTCAGAAGCTGGATGCAGAAGTTTCATTTTATTGTAGCTTGTCCTTTTCAGTGTGCGAAAATGAAATGTTTTGTATTTGAAGTAAGCCAGACTTGAGCAAAGATAAATTTTGATTTGGTGTTTAGTTACAGTGGATTCCATGAATTGGGAATATGCGTGATTAAAAAGAATATTTAAATTTTAGAAACTTTGCATTATTAAGTGACAGCTGAATTGTGAGAGTTAAGGTTTATTTTTAATGTGTAATGTACAAGTAGTCCTCGACTTACATCAGTTCATCTAGAGACCTTTCAAAGTTACAGTGACACTGAGAAAAGTTACTTACAACTGTTTTTCACACATACGACTTTTACAGTATTCCCATGGTCATGTGATCCAAATTCAAATGCTTGGCAACTGATTCATATTTATGATGGTCGAAATGTCCTTGGGGTCATGGGATCACCTTTTATGGCCTGACAAGCAACGTCAATGGAGAAGTCAGATCCACTTCACAGCTGTGTTACTAACTTAACGACTATGGTTATTCATTTAATAACTGTGGCAAGAAGGGTTGTAAAATGGGACAAAAACTCATTTAACTGTCTCACTTAGCAACAGAAATGTAGGGCTTAATTGTGACCATAATTTGAGAATGGCTCAAGGTTGACTCAGCCTTCCATCCTTCCGAGGTCTGTAAAATGAGGACCCAGATTGTTGGGGACAATATGCTGATTTCTGTAAACCACTTAGAGAGTGCTGTAAAGCACTGTGAAGCGGTATATAAATCTAAATAATAATAATAATTACCTCTACTTACTCTACTTTGCTCTACTAAACAGCAACCTGACTGTATGATTTTAGAGAAGTATGAGTTTCAGTGCAGCCTGTAAATATTTGTTTATGCTACAGGGCATATTATGGCAACATTAACTTTTTTGGAGGACCTTCTTCAACCTCCATAAAATCTTCTGCAAAACTGAAACAAATGGAGGAAGAAAATGTGGACGCCATGTTCGTGTTCCTTTCAGATGTTTGGCTGGACCAAGCAGAAGTTTTAGAAAACCTCCGCATTATGTTTTCAGGTAATCCTGTTGCTTCACATATATGTGCTGGATTTCTGCAAGGAAAGGCCCAAAGTATTTCAAGCTTTTCGGTTTATGCAATGAAGCAATTTAAGAAAAAATGTTACTCAAGTTTATAGTATAAAACTTTGATCTTTCAATTACATCTGCAGGTAATAGAATCAGGCAAGGATTTTTGTCTTGCATAGCAGAATATCACAATGCATTTATAGCCTGTTCCACAATATGGCTAGCATTCTACACATTTTGACAGTTTCTGATAATTAACTCAGAATATTTCATCACGGCTGCTTAGATTTTTTAACTTTTTCAGCCTTGTGCTGCAACTCTAAAGCTGTGAAAATGCTTCGCTTCTATTTCTAGCTTCAGGTTTGGAAGTGGGTGAGGATGACTACCTTTTTGACATTTGAGGTTTCAAAAAAAGGAGACCTTCCTTCCATTATTGGTGCAACACTTAAGAATGCACACAAACTATGGGTTTACCAAAGAACAAATGCCTTCATTTTCCATTTGTGAACTGATAGCCCTTTTACATAGTTCTCAAAGAAAATTAGTTCACAAAGGAAGGAGCCTGTTTAACAGCTATTAAACATGGTGGTTAAGTAGAACCTTACTATACAGAGGTAATGAACTATTAAAAAACAAAAGGAGGCAAAAGTAGTAAAGAGTTACTATCAATATCTTGATGACGGATCCTAGGATCAAGAGAGATGGCAGGCGGCCAGTTCCCCCCCCTTCCCTA
>JANHFO010010139.1:9534-23978 GCA_032468095.1 Pareas carinatus | reverse complement strand
CCCCCCCCACTCTGTAACAGCTGTGCGAGAACCAGTCATAAGTCCCTTTTTTCCCAGTGCCGTCGTAACTTCGAATGGTCACTAAAAGAATGGTTGTAAGTTAGATTTATACTAAAGTCATTGATTGAAATGGGCCTTGATAAGAAACTGAGTGAATTAATAAAAAAGAAATAAATATTTGCAAACATTAGCTAGAAATTGATTTAATTTTGAAAATTGCAGATTCTGCCATTCAGATGTACTGCATCAGACATTGTAAAACATTAGGTAAAAAATCAATTAGTGTTTGATATAAAGCTGCATGTACAGCTCCTAAATCAAGCAATAAAAATAAATAGTAAAATATGAATTTTACTTTTCTTCTTAGAACACCTTTTCAATGAAACGTTTGGGAGCCTACAAGAGCATACTGGAAATGTTTGTTCTTTAGCTCCAAATCCAGGTTTGTTCAGAAGTTTTATATGACTGGGATCTATTTTTTGCTTAACTCTAGTTTTAAGATAAATAGGTGCTCTGCTTGACATTGAATGAAACTAGAAGTACTTCATACTTCATCACAGTAGAATGCAAAAGCATATCCAGTGTCCTTCTCATAGAAGAAATGGGGAAGGGGGGAAATACAAAGACTCTTAAGATTCTTGTCACATGATCCAGGGGTGGAAAGAAGTAAAGAGGTGCCCTATATATTTTTTCAAAGAGCCTTTTCTTTGAGAGTGAGACATGAGGTTGGTCCACTTGCCTGGCCCCTTCATTAAAACAGTTATATGTTATACACACGGACTGACATTAGGGCAGACTTTTTATATTTTTTCCTATAATTTTAGAAGTCTCAATGTGATTCTTTTATGACAAGATATCCTTTGGGCTACAAATCACATAATAGCTCTGGATTCACGCTAATTGGAACTGATGGGAGATGCTTTGATCCAGACTATCCAGAAGACATTCAATTACTTGTGTGCTTTTCCCCAAAAGATACTTCAATACGCTGACCCTTTTGTTTTTTTAAAACTGCTTGCTTTAATAGTTTTGTGATCTATTTTTAAATGTAAATATAATCTATTGTGAATATTTTATTTTTCTTTCATACCTTTGTGAACTGCCAAAAATCATGAAAGGCATATTAATGTGCCAGCTAAAGGAGAGGCGGAAGTAAAGAGGCATTCCAGCATGGAGTCACTCTGTGGATGGATACAAAAGAGGCCAGATGATTGAGGATCTCCAGTGCTCCAGACCTCATGGGGAAGGACGGCAGACATTCCATTACTTAATAGAGTCCCTGGGCTGAGCAGTTGTGTCCCAGAAGCAGCCATCACTTCAAGGTGTAGTCACAATTCCCTGTGGCTGCACTGAAATAGTGATTGCTTATGCGATGTGGTTGTGCAGTCCACCAACGAAGTGATCTGCTGCGCTTTCCTAATGCAGTCTGCATTGTGGAAAGTGCTGTGGCCGTACTGAAATAGTGTGGTTCCTTCCAGGATATAGTTGCATGGCCCAGGGATGCTGAGGGACAGAGTGGCCTATCCTCCTTCCTCAGTGGGAGGTCCTGATTCTGGATATCTTCAAAAGATAAGTAGGTAATGGAAGGTAGGGAGGAAGCCCAAGCCCTTCTATGACTTGGGGAGGGCAGGAAGCAGGTCCAAGGCTGGGGATGCAGTTTGGGGTAAAGATAGATGAATTATTGGTGGTGCTGCAGTAGCCATAACTTCAAAACTGGGTGGTAGGTAGCTTCTGGGGAGTAATTCTTTCATAACTTTGCACAGTTGCTAAGGGACTGATCATAAGGACTACCTGTACCAGCCTGTCCTGGATGTTCTGGCCACTGCAGCACCAATGCAGTCCCATGAGCAAAATTTGCATGCTTAACAACTAGCTTACACTTAAAACTGGTTGCAGAATCCTGTGGTCACATAATCACCGTTACAGAACTTTCCTGCTAGCTTTCTGCAGTATTCTACTCAAATGATTAAATTGAAACAAGATAAATCGTTTAAAGTATATTTATTTCTTTGTAATTTTTTTTTAGATCTCATGGCAGAACCTGTATTTAATTCTTTGGGATTACAACAAACTGTCAGGCAGAATGATTCAAATGCTGCAGCAGTGGTTTGTGTCTTCTGAATTGTTTCTCAAGTATCCCAATCAATCAGTATATGTATCTGAGTAACCTTTATCCCAAATCTAGCTGTTTAGTATATTTTATGTTGGTCAATTCTTAACTTTTAAATGTCCTTTTACAACATAGTGGACACTATGGAGCCCTTCAGATGCTATTTAACTTCAATTCTCATTAGACCCAGCAAGCAAGACTAATAGCCAGAGTTCATGAGAATTGTAATGCAACAACAACAGACCATCTGTTGCTCTTCCCACCTTGTTACAACTTTGTTAATTTGCTTCATCTGTGAGAATCTGACACCAGTGTAGCTATAGCTGTGCTTTCAACTCAGCCTCATTTCAAAAAGCAATCAAAAGAAGCTAGATTCATTAGAAACTTATCTGGAGGACTATGAGATGATTTGTAGATTGTAATAGTGATGCTGATTTTAAAGGCAATGAATTTTGCATGCTAGATGTTTCTGTCCAATCTTTAGAGTGCAAAGCCTGTAATTCAGAGCAGAGAATTGAGAGTCACCAATGTTATGATTCTGAGTGAGAAAAACCTTTGATGTGACTTAGCAGGACTGCTGTTAAAACCTAGCTGGTTTTCCAGCAATTGAGGAATGAAGTTGGCATAGACCAGACTGTCTCGATCAAAGAACATTTTGTTAGGATTTGTTAGGATTTGCAACATTTTGTTGCAAAGCAACTGAAATTCATTGATATTTAAGTGAGTCTATAGCTGCCAACCCTATAAGATAGTTCAGACCAAGAAAGCAATGCCCTACAGATCTAAAACTATTTTTATTGGAACAGCTATAGTAAGAGAATCTTGCAAGTCTGAATGTGGTTCTCCCCTCCCTTCCTTTATCTTTGGGCAAATTAAGGCGTGGCCTGCTTGAGGTTTTCTCAAATAGTTTCCTGAAATGGATACAGGCTATGCTGGTCAAATCATTCCCTTGTTAAGAGGCTCTCCCTCCTGTCCTTCAAGGGCATTCCCTATATCCTCCAGAGTCGCTTTTGGTAATGCTAACATTATTAAGATCTTACAAACCAAAGTCTGATACTTTTCTCTTGTCCTTCATTCTGCAGACATTATCTCAATATAAAATGAATGGGCAGTGCAGAGGATTTTGCCTTATTATTAACAATGTCAATTTTGAAGGTGATCTCAGAAAAAGGAATGGATCTGAGAAAGATGCCAGTAAGTGGCTTAAATAAGTGCTTATATGGGGATGTCCATTTTTAAAATATCTTTCTATAAAGTGTTTTAATATTACAGAGCAGCAAATGATTACTAATTACCTTTTAAGTGTCTTCAGCCTATAAAACGTTTAATTTTTTTTGCTGCCTGTGTCCAGTTTTTTTAAAATTTTATTTTTAATCTCCCACTTAATTTCATAGAAGGTGCCAGGTTAGGATTTTATCACTTAGAGATGATTAGCTTAATGAAAATAAGTAGAATTGACATGTGTAAATGAAAATAAGTTGCAGTTTTCATGGATTGGAGCACTCACAGTGTAGGTTCTACTAATCAAGTGGAAAGGAGATTGGGAATTCTTTTGGCATCAACTTTCTCAGATAAACCTGACTCACCAACCATAATTGCAACCAGCAACTCTGTCACAAAGTGATGTGGTTGTTAAGTGAAAAGTCAGTTGACTTTCTGGCTTACTAAGTTTGTTGGTTCCAGCTGTGGTTGTTAAACGAACTATCACAGGTCATTAAACGCAATGTCATATGACTGCAACTTGTGACTTCTTGCTAGCTGTGAATCACACAAATGGCAATTGTATGACTGAGGGACATTACAACCATCATAAATGCATTAATTGTCAAATGCTCAAATCCTAATCACAAGGTCACAAGGATACTGCAATGGCCACAACTTTGAGGACCAATTGTAAGACTTCTTGTTCAGCACTGCTGTAACTTTGAATGGTCAATAACTGAAGATTACCCATGTATTATTACTTCTGCTCTTAATGTTGAGCATGAGCAAGATCTCTGCTGTAGTGATTACGGAAGGATGATAGCCATTAGATGACATTTGGTTATATTTTTTCACATTCACATTCTTGTTCAATGAAGAAAGATCAGAGATGTAAGGGACCAAGTTGGTTTTTACAATTCCACAGCTCCTCTGCAAATTCCATCAGACTATTGAAATAGGGCAATATTGTTAAGTTCCAATACAGATCATTATTCATATTCTGCATTGATGGCAATTTTAGAAGCCAACAGGTAAGGGCAGTCTCATAGCCATAAGCCTAGTAAGTTACCAAAAAAGACCATTTTGTTACTAATTGTCAAATCTGTTTTATACTAAAAATGCAGGAATAGAAACTGTTGACATATCTTTTCTGTGTAATTAAGATCCATGTAAATGGCAACATCCACTGTGTGTTTACTGACATTGTCTTGCATTAAACTCTTTGCCTTGTTTCTTTGTAACAGTGGAGCTGAAACATGTGTTCACCTGGCTTGGATTCAAAGTGGAAAAGTATGACAACCAGACTTCTACAGAAATTTGTGAACTTTTGCAGTTCTGGCAGTCTTCTGAGAATTGGAAAGACTGTGACTGTCTGGTATGCTGCATTCTATCTCATGGAAAATCTGGGGAAATATTTGGGACAGATGAATGTCTGATTTCAATCCGTTCTATCACATCATACTTCAAAGCCAACAAATGTCCATTGTTGGCTCAGAAACCTAAGCTCTTCTTCATCCAGGCATGTCAAGGTGAAAAGATACAGCAGCCAGTCTATCTCCAACAAGACACCAATCATGCTGCCTCATTTGAATCAGATGCACAGAGTTCAGGATTTGCGTCTTCCCAGCAGCTGACCTCAAGTATTCCAGATGAAGCAGATTTTCTGCTTGGCATGGCCACTGTAGATGGCTATCTCTCTTTCCGGCATGTACATGAAGGGAGTTGGTACATTCAGGCTCTTTGCAGTAAGTTGCAGCTCCTGGTGCCAAGGTAGGATTTATGTTACATGGAACTACCAGGTATAGATTCATAAGGTGTTAGTGGACCACTTAGCCCATTCTAAATGGACTTTTCACACAATTTTCACTTGTCGTTTCCTAGGCTTGATGCCCCAGCTCAAAATCCTGTTAGCACAGTTTTGCCTGAGTTAGGGATTTCTCCTCAACCATAATCCTGTGCGGGAGAGTGAACTGGGTCAGTGTGACTGGCTCAACGTCACCGAAGGAGCTACAGTAGCCCTCAGCCCTGGGTCTTCCAAACTTCTCCAACATCTTAGGCATTCTGGCTCTAATAATATTGGTGCTGAATAGATAAAAAGGCAAAGGTTTGCCCCGCACGTGCGTACTAGCCGTGTCCAACTCTAGGGGCAGTGCTCATCTGTTTCTAAGCTGAAAAGCCAGTGTTGTCCGAAGTTGTCTCTGTGGTCATGTGGACGGCATGATTGAACGCCTAAGACATTCCGAGCGCTGTTACCTTCCCACCGAAGTGGTCCCTATTTTTCTACTTGCATTTTTACATGCTTTAAAACTGCTAGGTTAGCAGAAGCTGAATAGATAGAGGGGAGATAAACAGTATAAATTCTTGATTGCAGATAAGCTGGCGCCCTAAGAAATTTTTAACATGCTAGACTATTTGTCTCCAGTTCTAAACACAGTTGATTTTGTGCTTTCTGATTATAATACAGTGATAATATGAATATAAGTAAATGCAAAGTAAGAATTAATATTTCATTGATGTTCATTTTCTTCTCTTTAGAGGTGAAGATATATTATCCATTCTCACAGAAGTCAATGAAGAAGTGAGCAAACGTGCAGATACTCTGTGCGAAAGAAAACAAATGCCCCAACCAGCTTATACTCTCAGGAAAAAATTGATTTTCCCTGTGCCTAAAGAACCTTTTGTACCATCAGAGCAGAGTTCAGGCATGCAGTAATTTAGATTACTGGGAACAGAGAAAAAATGGTGAGTTTAAAATTCTCTCTTGTTTTCATTCATTCTTCATTGTACTTTGAACATGAATAGCCTCTTCTCAAAGCTATTCGATGTTTAAGAAGATGAAGAGGCAGGCATTTTTCCCATCTGCCACTCGTTGCATATGTCATAGATGAATTGGATGATCAGCACATTTCTTGAGTGAGCCTTCTTTTCTAGAGCTGAAGGGGTATCAGATGTGGTCTAACTAGATTTATTTGATGAGGAAGAAGCAGACTGCAGAATCATTGGTGCTTAGGGATATATCTACAAGCCCAGGAGCAGCCTTTGTGGGTTGAACACAGTGTGATCTTTTTAATACTACCACATTTGCAACATTCCTAGACAATGTTTCCTCTAATCCACAGCTGAACTGTACATTGAACAATTGCATTACAATGAGGAGGAGGAAATAAAGCTAAGTGATAAATTTACAATGCAGCGTTTTTAGAGCAGTGAGATAGACAAACAAAGAAATAATGTATAAATAATTATACATTATTGCAAAGACTGACAAAGGAGAACACAAATAGACCAAGCTCAAGCCATTAAAAAATTGTATGAGCAAAGAAATAACAGAAGCTTGACTATATATTTTGAAAACAAGTTCTAACATATATCCTCTAGAAAATAAGAGTCACATTCCAGGAATGAAGTAGGGATGTGCAAAATGTTGTATTCAGAGCCAAATAGGCAGATTGGGGCAAGTCTGGGGCCATGTGCACATCTTAAAAAAAGCTGTCCTTTCCTGTATGTGCCCAATCCCACGAACATATGAGTTATGGAAGCACCAACAGTGCCTTCTGACTTCAGATCTGAAGTGCTCTAAACTCTTCTTTATTGATGATCATTTCAGTGTTTTAAGTACACAGTGCAACAGTTGCCAAACATAATGAGAACAGATCTATATAGATGGTTCTACACCCTCAGGTGGGCCTCCAAAGAAATACTGGAGCCAGTTTATAAAAAATTCAGCACAGAAGCTTGGGTCCCTGATATTTAAGGTACTAACAAAGTATTTTAGTTACAATTTGACGGTTTGTTTCACTTTATGTCTAATCATTTAGCTATGGATTTAAATCTACAAGACCAAATTATCTCTTTTTATATAATCTATGTTATAACATTTCCACCATCTGGCAAAGGAAGCATTTATTCTATTTATAAGCAAGTGAGAGGAAAAAAACATGGCACAAAACTATTGGGCAGTAGCTGATAAAAATGAAGTGAAAAAAGGATACACACATATATATATATATAAGTAATCTTTGACATTTCTGATGTTCCAGCTTCAGCCTGATGGTCTGAAGAAACAGCTTCACACAAGTCTTCTATAAGCCAATTCTTCATGCAGAGTTCTAATCAAACATCCCAAAAATACTGCTTTTTTGGGCACGTTCAGTAAATATCTCTTCATTCTTCTCAATAAGCTTACGCCTGAGGGGGAAAAAACATTTTTTCTGCCTTTGTACAGGGAGACTACATTATATAGCAATGATGGCAAACCTTTTAGAGACCGAGTGCCCAAACTGCAACCCAAAACCCACTTATTTATTGCAAAGTGCCAACATGGCAACACTTGCCCCCCCCAAGTCCATCGATGATCCTCCCGCATGCCCCCCACCCTACCCATGGCCTACACGAGCTCACTGTGGGCCTTCTGGCAGCCTAACCCAGTTTCTGCAGCCCGCTGTGAGCTATGCTCTCCTCCAACCTAGCTTCTCTCCTCTTCTCCCTTTCGCCACAGACTCTGCGCCACATTTGAGCCACCCACCTTACCCCAGACAGGGGAGGGAGGAAACACTCCCATTGGACTGCTGGACAGAGGGGCGAGTGATGTCAGAAATGTCCTCAGGCGCACTTGGAGAGGGGGAGGGGAGCCCTGCATCCCTCTGGTTTTCTAGTAAAGAAATCTGTGCTGGGGTAACGGCGCATGTGCCCACAGAGAGGGCTCAAAGGGCCGTCTCTGGCATGTGTGCCATAGGTTCGCCGCCACTGGTATATAGTATACCAAATTTTGGAAACCATTTCTTTCAATAACAGATAGCATTAAGGATTGAAATTCCTCCCATTCCCCCCTCACCTGGTGTGTCACTCATTACACAATCAAATGAAAGGTGGTTTATAAGAAGCTGGTCGAAATTTTATATTAAATAACTAGAAGTATCAAATGTTTTGTTTGGCCACATTATAACCATGTGTGGCAAAGTCACCCATGTACTAAAGCACAAGATGTGCAGCTTGAATTGATTATAAATTCAAATTAGGTTGTGGAAAAAGTAAGTTTTTTAGATCTGATTCTCTGCAATGGAGTTAGAGGCTCTTCTGTATATGGTCCAGCATACCACAAAAGCACATTTGAGCCTGTCAGTATTTTTTTTTTAAGATGGTTTGGAAACTCCATGATCAGATAAAAATGCTTGGAAGATAGAGGAACAATTGTGTTTTAGGAGAAAAGTCTAAAAGGATAATTTCAATGCAGCTCTTTTCAAACTCTCACCCTCAAATAGCTATGATCCTTGGTAGAGTTATTAACCTGAGAGGAATTCCTCTTGAAACAGTGAGGCTTACTTTTGACAATCTCTGGGTATGGGTGTGCTGTTGAGTCATATGAACAGTCATGAAATCAGATCTCATCATGAATATTATTACTGATATTAGTGAAACTCCCAACCAGCGCCCTCATTTTCTCAAAAGCAAATTCAATTATCTTAATGACATGGAATATTGTAACTGGAATTTTATATATTAAATCATTGTATAATACAATTCTGTTATTACTGAATGTTTTGGACATATATATCTTTTTTTCAAACAGTTCTGACAATAATTTCAAATGTTTATTTTAATGGCAAATTTTTCCAAGGACAAGAAGATTAGACATTCAGCTTCAAAGTCATTAAGATTTTCTCTCCAGGATTTCCTCTATCTTTGCCCTTATCACCCCTAAGCTAAAAATGCTCCCAGAAGGGTGAATTTAGCAAATGATCTAATAGGAGCTAATAAACTGATAAGATACAAGTACTCAGAATGAACACCTAATCTTCATAAAGGAATACCATCTTCTACCCACACAAAGCCAAATAATTTAATTCAAGAATATATCAATCCTCTCAAAGTGAGATGGGCAGCAAACACTTTTAATAAATAAATAAATTGGAAATAATCTGGTTTGTTTCAGAAATCTCAGTAAACCTGCAATGCTTAAAAAAAACTCGATCAAAAGACTTACTGTTTTTGATTTTACAAGATTTTTTTCCCCACCTCAAAATGATGTTTTCTTCTGTCAAAGAAGTTATATTAATTCGATATTTCTCTTCAACAGCTTCTACTCTTTGTTGGATAGTTTTCTCTGTGTCTGTCATTTTGGCTTTCTGTGATGGAGAAAACAAACTGGGTTTTGGAAACGTGGGAAGTAACATACAAATTACCTTATGTAAACTTCTATCATCAATGAAATCTTCTCTTGCCATATTTGAAAGGGCACTGATATCTGAACACTCTTAAAAAAAACTTTTTATTGAATTTTAAGAAAATAGAATCAGTTCTTACAATAGTAAGAAAATAAAAAGGAAGTTGATTGTATATAATACCAAATTGCTCCTGCAGTAGCTATTACACACTCATTTCTTAAATACAGCATATGTTCTTTGGTTCACTGGGGTTTCAAGTTACATTACCGATCACTGTTCACTATAGGCTCCCAAATCAGGGTGCCAAATTTTTTCCATGTCTTGTATGTTTTTTACGTTTTAGTGATGTATCTGTAACCTTACGAGACCTCAGTATATTGCACATGTGACAAAAGAAAAAATAGGCCCATTTCAAGAGCATTTGTAGAGCAATAGCTGAACTTGGGACCTGATTTTGCTTTTGTTGCACAGGCACACATAGTGGTACTCTTCACCAAAGGCCACAGGATTTATTGAAATAAAAAAGAATATACATTGAATATTGATGCAGATGAAAGCCCTCTCTTGCAGAGGTAAAGAAAATCTAGCATGCAAGCAAGGCGGATTGGACGGTTATGCCTCTGGCCTATGAGGAAGAGCACTGAAGGCAAAAGGGAGGAGACCCACCCAAGACAGTAGCAGGAGCAAGGAGTTTGCTGTCCTCCTCAAGAATACCCACCCACCCCAGAATTGCTGAGTGACAATATTTGGATCCCAGTCACTGGGAAGTATTTTCAGCCGAATAGGATTTAATTAATTTTAAATTGTTTTTAAATATGATATTGCTGTGGTTTTAATTGGCTGTACACCACCCTGGGTCCTCCGGGATGAGGGCGGTATATAAATTGAAACAATAAATAAATAATAATAAATAAGGAGCCAGTGTTACTGGGCACATGAAGATGTAGAGGTATCCTGTTCTGAGCCGTTTGAGGGATTATTAAAAGGAAAGGTAGGGCTATCTTTTTAAAAAAGTAATCATCTACCACCAGCAAGAAAAAAGTAACATTAAACAAGTTTCAAAAACATCACAGATCTCACCTCCTTCTGAAGTTCCAACTCTGCGTGGTGAAGAGATGAAGCAATAGCATTAAGAGTTTGGTTCTTCTCATTCAATTCATTCTCCAATGTCTTTTATTGGATAAAAACATTTTAAAAATAATATCAAGATTTGCATCACATTTCCACAGTTCCATTAAAACGTGCAACTTTATTTTACATTTAAAATAAATAAAGCACACTTATTAGAGAAATGGCTGCAATTGCAGAAGTCAGTTAATCAGGACCAGGCAGCTGAAGAAGTAAGCTGGGTGCAGAAATCCCCCCTCTTGGAGATAAAGTAGATTCTCTTGGCTAGAATCTACACTCAGATAATTTTGTTTTAAGATATGCTAATTACTATACAAGTTCTAGGCTCATCTTAAAGCACAAAGCGATCTGGGTAATCTTAGGCCGGTCATTCACTCTCAGCCTTCTAAAGGAAGCAGTGGAAAACTATTTCCAAAAAAAATCTTCCAAGAAAACTGCAGGGGCTTAACCAGGCAGTTATTAGGAGTCAGCACAAAATAGACAAAAAAAATCTGCTGCACACACTGATATTTTGAATGTGTCTGGTTTTTTTTAATGTCTCTGATTGTCGTATCAGTGACTTATGATTTTTATTGAAACTTCATTCTTGTAGGCCTCATTCCACCTTACATTCTTTGCAGTTCGAATCCTGTCTGTCTGAATCTGTCCAACATGCATTTTGGATACCATGGGAGACTGATGTGGGAGACACTGGATTTTCATCAGCAATAAATGCCTTGTTCTGTCTCGCTGGAATTGTTTGGACATTTGGCTACCTAAGCTAAAAGAAAAGTTCTAATAAAACTAATATTAATCACAAGACTGATGTTTTAATTATCTCCTGAAAAGGAGACAGGATTGCTGTTCTCTGGCCAAAAATCTCAATAGTAAAAAGATTGTGATACAGATTTGATTTTTCATTTCATTATTGCAGCTATTATCATCATTGTTATTATAAGCATTATTATTATTATGGTTACAGGTAGATTAAACAAGTGAGACTATGAGAGTCCCCTCTCTCACATTATCTTGGGTTAAAGAGGAGGAGCCTGAACAAGACATTTTTTCCTCCAGGAATATAGGACTGGGCAAACAGGAAATTACTACAGTAGAGTAATTCATAACTAAATGCTGCATCAGCTCTATGCACCTAGACTGGTGATAGGAGGGCCAAGAAGCACAGCTGAGAGAGCCTCTTCCATGTATTCCCACATCACGTGCTTATCTTTTCTACACCAGTGGAAATACTCATTCTTTGGATTTTCCTCATGCAAATATTCATTTGTTCTTTGGATTTTCCACATGCTCTTCTTTATCTAAAGCTTATTGTGTTCCCCTTCAGCATTCCAGTGGCAATATTCAAGTGCTGATATAGTTTAGCCAAAAAACTGCGTCATTTCTGTTCCCACACACAGCACAAGTGTAACAGCAATATTGATAGCTTTCCTCACAGAAATTCCCTACTAGAACTCTATTGGCAACCAGATGAGCTCAGGCCAGCCCCCAGTCAAGCCTTATAGGTAGGACCAATACCTAGTTCTTCCAAAAATTAGATTATCTATCTACTGTCTGGTCATCTGGACAGCTAGATCTTCTCCTTGCATACGAATTGTAGAGATCACATTGAAAAGCTGTTTATTTCCCTGTAAATGTAGCTCAGGTGATATTCACATTTTATCCTCTTAGTTCCACTTGGTCTCATGTGATCTCACTATTCCCTTCAAATCCACTATGATGGTCTTGGGAACTGAAAAGGTTCTGTGAGAGCTTCACTTGTTGCTTAGTGTGCATGGAGGGTGGGGTTCCAGTGAAACAACTCTGCAAACTCTAGAAGGTTCAAAACTAGACTGCATAGATGCAGAAGCCATGTGGAGGAATTCACAGATTATCACTTGAAGAACTGCAGTGTCAGGGAATAAATCAGTTCTTTATATATACAGGTGAAACTCGAAAAATTTCTTGAGATTGTGAATATGGAGTTTTCATGAGCTGTAAGCCATAATCATCAAAATTATGGCAAAATTGAACTATCTCGCTTTGCATGTAATGAGTATCTCATATATTAGTTTCACTTTTTAAGTTGCATTACTGAAATAAATGAACTTTTGCACGATATTCTAATTTTTTGAGTTTCACCTGTAGACTCCACATACCCAAGTTACTTCATTCATTTTCAAAAATAAATACAACCTCACATTACACCTAAAAGAACTAGCAAATTTATGTCCAAAAAAAAATTCAGATATAAATTTGCTTAAATTTATATCTGCTTAAATTTATATCAAAGTGTCCTAGCAAAGCAGACACTAAATGGAATGGCTGTTTGCCAACCAATCTTTCCTGAGACACAGCATACTGGTAAAAATGGAGACAACCACCTTATGCTACCTACATAGTCTCTTAAAAGTAAGAAAAAGAAAAAACTCTAATTTTTATGGCAACAGATCATTGACCCTAATGAGCTTACACATTAGTGATTGCTGATTTAAAAAGACCCCCTGAAGATGCAAGTAATTTGCGAGTCAATCCTCATACTATTTAAACAGACAATTCAAATGCCAAATAATTAGTAATGCATCTGTATGAGCTCATTTGTAGATACTGACATTCTTAGTCACATTGATTGGCATACACTAAATAAATAAATAAATAAATAAGTCACATTGATCCATCACATAATGATTTATAGTACTATCATATATAAAACTACTTCATACTATGCCCTCATTAATTAATGGATCTTAGTCATAAGTAGGTGGGCAATTGTAATTCTGTGCACACTAATCTGAGTCAGGTCCACTGAAAAAATATCATTTCTTGTGAAAGGGGCTGCATAGAAGTGTGCAACCCCTTAGAACCAATGCCTGCATTTTGAATTTACAACATACAAGGAGACCTTGTCTCATTAAAATCAGGTAGCAATCTTGATCATGTCATTTAGGTTTAAATTCATTTTATAGTCATTTTAAATCCCATCACTGGGGATGAAATGGAAATTCCAAGTGAATAGAAATAAGCAATTCAAATATTGCTGGTGTGAACAATCATTGGTAACAATAAAATCTACATGTATAAGATGAGCGATCAGGTCGTGTAAATATGACTATAAAAACGAAACATGGTAGTCCTATAAGCTTAATTTATAAAATCTGATCAATATGTTCATTATTACCATTCTAGCCATTGTCTATCCACTGCAGGATGAAGGCGTCTTCCACGTGTTTCCAACCAATATGGCCCTGAGCTTTCTTTTGCCAATTGAGCCCGCAATCGATTCATCTTGTTTTAGGCATCTTTTGTGGATGCTTTTTATCAAGTGGTATCCACTCCATGACTTCTTTAATTCACCTGCCATTGGTTCTTTTTGCTATGTTGCCAGCCTATTTTGATTTCATTCCACCCCTTCTATGAGCAGGGCTCCTTCTATGATGAGGCAAGGAGCTTGTGTGGATAAATGAAATTATGGGCTAATTCATCGGACATGTATATGTCCAGAAGGGTCTCCCAAGGTGAACAGGCCATGATGTAGACTAACACCGATCACATCTGCCAACCTGCATTGGACCAACATGGCAGATTATGGTCTATTCCTTCCACATGCCAATGCAACCTCAAAAAAAAGAATGTATCATTATAATTATTATTAATTATATACATATTATGTATTTTGTTGGATCTTTCATTATCAGGTAGGATTTTTCAGATGTTAACCAATCTTCAATTTTACCGCTTTATACCCTGTTTCCCCGAAAGTAAGACATTCTCCAAAAATAAGACCTATTCACAGTTTTGCCTCTCACTGAAATATAAGGCATTCCCTGAAAATAAGACCTCCCCGATAATAAGGCCTCGGACTTCCG
>JANHFO010010138.1:0-10485 GCA_032468095.1 Pareas carinatus | reverse complement strand
CTATCTATCTATCTATCTATCTATCTATCTATCTATCTATCTATCTATCTATCTATCTATCTATCTATCTATTGTTCCTACAACCACACAAGTAAAGGACTAGGATCAGGCAGTCATCTATCAAAATCAAACAAAAGTTATGTAGTAATTATTAATTGCAAGGAGAAAGCAACAGTAAAATAAGCATCTGTTGCTGAAGACTTTATTAAATTGGAACAACTTCAGCAGTGCAATCAAGCACATTGCATTAATTTGATATCTCCACTTGTTCAGTCGAGCTGAATGCTTATTAAAGAGTATAAACATTGCTTACAGCTATAAGGAGGAACTCTATTGTTATGTAGATAATCGCAGATTAACTGTTAGTGTGGAAGGAAGTTTACTCTTGTGCTCTAAAACAACGTCTTGATGAGTTTAATATGAGCAGAACATAAATATTTTAACATACAAGACCAAAATATAAATGTTAGGATTTGTGTGATGCACATAACCTTACATTATAATAACGCAGATTGCAATAATAAGAATAATGAACTCTAAGAGTTCATTAACACATTTTGCATATTAACATTTGTACATCTCACATTTGTGACTCTGGGTGGCTTACAGTTAAAGATACCAAACAAAATGAAATAGCCTACAACAACATACAAGGCAGTCATTGGGAGAGCATAGCCATTTAGTACAGCCTTTTTATGGACTTCAGGCTAGATACATCCTTAATGTTGTGTCTGGAGGTTCCTGGCTGACTCACACACCCTTATGTCATGCCTCAGCCGTTGCCCCAACCCGCTCACCTGGGAGACCTCTCGAATATTAAGGGGAGGATGAGCCATCAGGCATGTCGGCTTTGCCTGTGCTTAGCTTATCCTTTCCCAGGGCTGCAACACCAGAAACAGCAGGGGAGGAGAGAGAACAGAGCAGGGACGCAGTCTCTCCTCAGCCAGAGCAACAGATTAGCGAGGGCTCAGAAATGGAGACAGCTGTGGATCCCATCCTTGATGGCAGGACGAGAGGAAGGCTATGTAGAGAGCAACTGCGGGATCAGGATGGCCACACAATTGGTTAACGCAGGGGGTGTGGCAGGAAGCCACCACCCTCCGAGGAGGCTTGGTAAATAGCGTCGTAATGAGAGTTGGCCAGATTCTGCAACTGTTGACACTTGCTACAGCTTCATGTCGGTTAGTGTGGCTTGGAATCGGATTTGCCTCATTGGGACTCGGCTCTCGTGATCTTGGACTTGATTCTTGTGACTTTGGACCTTTGGACTGTCTTGGAACTCAGCTTAAGCGATTACTCCTTAGAACTTGGTTTGTTGACTGACTCTCGAACTGTCCTTAAATACTGGCTAGCCGATAACCCTTGGAATTCTGTGAGCTTGGCTGGCTCAAAAGTAAGAATTACTGACAGTAGGCCAAAAAGGGGGTTCTTGCTAACTCTTGCCTGGCGCTTTTCCCCACTGGTCTCTCTGCCCAGAACACCTTAGTAAGACACTTTCATTTCCGGCTCAGACAAAGTGTGGGAACCTGGGTCATTCTGATGGGTTAAGAGACGTTTTATTACGGTATATAAGGCTGTTTCATTGCCCCATTTTCACCTTGAAAAATGCAGCTGTACTTGTTTTAACTTGTAAATAAATTTTCCTGATTTTACAACGAAGTCTCAATTGTCTGACTGAACCAAGGACTTAACAGCTATGCTGCATCTTCAGACCCTTCTGGAATAATTAAGGAAACTAATCAAGGAGAGATCCAACTTAAAATTAAGGAGAAATTTCTGGACTGTTAGAACAATTGATTAGTAGAATGACTTGCCTCCAAGAAGTTGTGAATGCTTCAACTCTGGTGATTTTTAAAGAAGAGATTGGACAATCATTTGTCTGGAATGGTAAAGGGTTGGCGTAGAATACAGGTTTTCAATCTTTTTCAAGCTTCAGACCCCAAAAGTATCATTGCTACATGGTGGATCCTATCCCACAAATTCAATTAATTACTAATCGACAATTCATGTATATTACTTTTTCCAAATTTTTCTTGACCTGTCTGCGGTCTCCCTGACATCTTGCCACAGACCCCAAGGGGTCCACGGACCACAGGTTGAACACCACTGGCCTAGAAAACCTCCAAGGATGCTTCCAACTCTTTTATTCTGTTAAGATTTATTCTGATCAGTTCTGTCGGGATTAGGGTTGAGCAAGAAACATTCCATTTACGTTGAAAAAATTAATAAGTAACCAATGCATCAAAGAGAATCTTGAACTATGTAGTATCAGACTTGCACTCTGCTGTTAATCCCATACATATCAAGCAGCAAATTCCAGAGCCGTTTTGAACATTGGTTCATCTTTGCCTGAACTGTTGAAACAGGAGGGTTGTTAAATCATGAGCTCTTTGCCTGAACAATCTCACAGCCAGTGTGCATGAGCAAACAGCAAGTCAAGCAGACAGTGAGTGCTGATAGTACTTTCCTTTCTCAGAATCAGAATCAGAATCAGAATTTATTTTGCCAAGTGTGTCTGGACACAAAAAGATTTTGTCTCCGGTGTATGTGCTCTATACCTACATACATACAATAAACAAACTGTGATTACAATCATAAGATACGTTCATAACCCTAAAGTACATTCATCTTGTCTTGTACATATAAACTACAATCAACAAACCGTGATCTTAATCATGAATACAATCACAATCATAAAGTACGTTCGTCATGTCATCATGTTATAAAGTGCAATCAGCATGTCACAAAACACATTTTATCATGTCACAAAACATCTCCCTCATGCCATATGATACATTTTTGTGATAGGTTTAGAACAGTTGTAGGATTCTAATAATCAATCTACAAGTCAAAATACGGGTACTAAATGAACTATTTTATATTGTAAGCAACATTTTAATAGTCATACAATTAAGAGAGTGAGTAATAGATAATAGGTAATAGACTTTGCAAGTCTGATAACCTTTGATTTGATTTGTGGTTTGAACAGATTACTTGATCAAAACCTTTAGAATTAGGGCATGGGTCGAAGGAACCTAGTAATATTAATTCACGTTTGTATCTCCTTCTGTTGGAGGATACCTTAGCACAAATGGACTAGTGCAAAGTGGCTCAGAAGAGTTCCTCAAGATGCTTCTTCCTTTGGAGGTGACCACAGAGAGAGTAAAGGAATGGGGCCGTTTTTCGTATCTTTTAGAAAGGAGAAATTGCTGTTGAAATCTCTTTCGGATAGAGTGACTTGACTTGAGTCCCATGAAACTAAATCATCCTATTGAAACTCTGCACAACCTTAGTATAAAGGAAATCTAACTGGGATGTCCTTCAGCCAAGTACTTAATTTTGCAAAAAATCTATCTGTAATTAAAGAAACTGCTAGTACGAACTGTTACAGTACCAACCATATTTAATTGAGAATTAATAAAGCAGTTGAAGGGAAATTAAATCTCAATTGATCGTTGGAAGAGTACCTATTGAGGTATAAGTTATAAAAGATAAATCTACTTGCCACGTAATTAATTCAAATTTGCAGTACCAAATGAGTGTGCATCTCAGTTCCTATTATTTCACCGCACTTGTGAGGAATGTTTAGCGATTTAATTACCATTTAGCCACACAACTAAAGGAAATTAGATATTAAGCATACTATCTCATTAACTTGGTATAGATTGCTTGCTAAACAAATATTACACATATCTAAACAATTTGTGTCAATTACAGGTCTCAACATTCTTAAGTTTTAAAGCGTTAATACCAGAATTAATTATCCATGTCTATAATATGCAAGGAAAATCCCTCCCCCTTTCTTCATTTAGTTGTAAGTAGACCAACCTTCCTAAGGAAACTTTCATACTCCGGAGTTGATACACAGAATCCCTTTTTCCAAATGATTATGATTTTGCAAGCCATCCATCTTTAATGACTTTTATTTAAACAGCAAATTCTATGTTAGTTTCTTAGCAAGACACAGTCAATAGTTTTGCATTGAACTTGATGGCTTAATTTACCATTCTGAACTCAAAATATTCTGTCTTATCTACATTGCCAATAATGAGTTATTATTTCCAAAAGTCTTTGGGATCATTTTATTATCTTATCACAGTCGAAATCACCCTTTCTTTTTCTAAAGTTTTGCAAACCCTTCCTAAATGATGAAAAGCAAAGATAATAATCTTCTAGTCTTGAGTAACATACTTAATGGATGCCTTGGCAGAATAATAGTGAAAAGGAAGTTCTTTTGTCTCCTCTACAAAATAGACTGGCACAATGTGTGAATGGTCAAACCAAGGTAAGTCATAAACTCAGATAGACTTGGTGTTGCCAAGTTATTTCTTTCCATTGACAGCTCTAGCTTGAGTTCTTCCATGAACAAAGAAACTCAAGTAGCAAAGCAGAATGGAAAAAGGATTAAGCTTCAGTTCCAAGGAAATATCATGCTGATCATCTAAGCAATGGAAAAGAGGGATGGATATTTATAGATGTGCAAATGGAATACAATTTCTTTCAAAGAGGAGATACAGAAGATCAGGTCCAGGAAAGGACTGCAGATTTATATTTCTCAATAGAATGTTTTTCAATTAGAAATGTAGAAAAATAGAAATGTAGAAAATTTATTTGTAAAAACTTAAAAACGAGATGCACACACACAAAAAAGCCTGCTGATCTTGATTAAGTCTGGTGATCTTTATTGAATAATAAAGCACTATATCATCACCCTAAAGATATATGGATTCCAAGAGTGTAGGCCTAAGGACATATTTGCTACAGAGAAGGACTACAGACAATTTTGTTGTGTTAATGGTTCTGGCAACATAGAATTGCCATAAAAGTTAGTGTATGTGTAAAGGTTGTTTGACAGTTTGTAGTGCCGCGTAATGGAGTGAACTCCTGTTATTATGTAAAAATGCAACTAGAAAAATAGGGACCACTTTGGTGGGAAGGTAACAGCGCTCGATGTGCCTTTCAGCATCTAGCCATACTGGCCCCATGATCATGAGGACGTCTTTGGACAGCACTGGCTCTTCGGCTTAGAAATGGAGATGAACACCACCCCTAGAGTCAGCTATGACTTACACATGTGCCTTTGGTGTCTAGTCATGCCGATCACATGACCACGAGGACATCTTCGGTCAGTGCTGGCTCTTTGGCTTAGAAACGGAGATGAGCAACAGAATATAACTCTGATCTTATTGAGTAATGTAAATATCATTGCACCAGATATTGTTTATTTATTCCAAACAACATGTTTCCCTGCCACTCCTTAAAAAGGTAAAGGTTAACCCCACACATGCGTGCTAGTTGTAGCCGACTATAGGGGTGGTGCTCAGAAGCTGGGGCGAATCACGGGAGCTCACTCCTTACTTTACTAAAAATAATGTGTCCATCTGTTGATTTCATGATTTCCAAGTGATATTAACCATAGTTCTTTTCCTATTATATTTTTATTTCTGCTTTATTTTAGGCCTTCATGCATTCGAAAACAATAATAGAAATTCCTCTGGAGATTGTATTCCCATTTTATCCCCATCTGGTGTGCTGTGAGTCATGGTGCTGTAAAAATGAACAAATTATATTCTTATGTGGATCAGACTTCTCTTGTGGAAATTCTACCAATCTTTGGAGACAAAGATTTGAAGCCAATCTTGGACAGCTGAGTAGAATAAAGGGGGAAAAGTCTGTCAGAAATTGTCTACTGGCAATGATTCATATGTTGACATTGTCTTATCAATTTTTAACATTTATGCTCATTTTTACAAGGCCATTATTTGCGTGAAATTCTGGACACTATCTTATTTATTCAACTTTTCTGGTAGAAGGCATACTGTGGGGAGTCTAGATTGCAAGATGAGCATGGTATTAAAAATGAAGAAAGAAATATTAGTAATCTATGCTGAGCTGATCATACTTATCTGATAGCCGAAAAATGAAAATCATCTGCAAACTCTACAAATGAAAGTCAAAGAATATAGTGAAAAAAATGGATTCAAATGAAATATACAGAATACCAAACTGATTCTGATGACACAGTCCTTAGGAGCAATTTTTTGAATTAACAGTGAAGTGGTGGGTAGCTTTTTTAGGATCAGCTATCAACAGTAAGGGGCACAGTGGCTCAGCGGATACAGATGCTGAGCTTGTCGATCGGAAGGTTGGCAGTTCGAATCCCTAACACTGCATAACGGAATGAGCTCCCATTACTTGCTGAAGCTTCTGCCAACCTAGCAGTTTGAAAGCATATAAAAGTACAAGTAGAAAAGCAGGGATTGCTTTGGTGGGAAGGTAACAGTGCGCCATGCGCCTTAAGTGCCTAGTCATCCCGGCCACATGAACCACAGGGACATTTTCAGACAGCATTGGCTCTTCGGCTTAGAAACAGAGATGAGTACCACCCCTAGAGTCAGCTATAACTTGCACACATGTGTGGGGGAAACCTTTACCTTTCTATCAACAGTAAAGGCACCAACAAATAAGAAATATACTTCAAACTAGCACTTGCATAGACACATTTGAAGTTTGGTTGTAGGGATGACTCTGGAAAATACCATGCCTAACCTACAATGCAAGACAACTGGATCATTAAACAAATCAACCCAAAGCTCCCACTCAAGGCACAAATGCTCATGCTCAAATTACAATTGTTTGAATACATTATGCAAATCACTAGCTCTGTGAAGAAGTCATTAATGCTGGGAAAGCTGGAAGGAAAGAGAAGAGGGTGACAAGCAGTAAGAGAGATGGATTTGGTTAGAATAGTGATGAGTCTACTGTTGAAAGACCTATGGGTTTAGATCCTCTTGTATAAAATATATTTATATGGTTACTAAGATTTGACCCCATTGTAATAAATCATCATCATCATCATCATCATCATCATGATATCTCCATTTGATTTTGAAACTTAGGAAGCAGGAAATTCCACCAGAAGAAGGGAAGCTAAAACAATCTTAAATCTTCAGACCTGACTGGAGAATCAAAGCCCCACACTTTTTAAAAACATGTATTGCACACATTGCAAACACACAGACACACAGACACACACCAAGCATGGGACTTCAATTGCCCAATCATTCTTCTGTCCCCTTAGACACTGCTGCTAGGAAGTGTTCGCCTTTGACTTAAGAAGGACAACTGTAAAGTTAATTTAACACATCTGGAGTGTTCCACTCAATTATCTTTGAAGTTCCACTGATTTCTTTCTTTCTTTTTTATCATACAGAGGATTACAGTGCCCAAGCAGGGTTGGAATTTTGATTAACTGTCTTTTGATTAATTGTCAGGGTTATTACTTACTATCAAGTCAAAACATGATGCGCTTTTCCTGAATAACACACAAATAATTCCCCATCCATAGCAGATGTCTTAAAACCCTTCATATCTGGCATGTCACCAAGTTCTGCATATAAGACTGTTTGCACATATGATAAAGTTAAAGATACATTTCTAGGTTACTGCCTATGCTTGAAAACACTATAGTGCTGTTTTATAGACAGTTCCATGGGATTAGGTAACGGGGATATTCATTTTATTACATTTATCCTCTGAAGCACAGTCTGAATTCTTTGTTTTCCTTTTAGGAAATGCACACTCGCCAAAGTAATTTCTGGATAAGAGCTCTTGTTCAGTGTCTTGTGTGAAGACTAATAACAACACAAAATAACATCATTCTTTTTTACTTTTGCTGCTTGAAAAACTGTTGGGAAGCTTCAAAAGCATTTTTTAAAAAGAAATAACGCAGTGCATGTATACCAAGGCAATACCTTTGAGCCCGTTATAGTAATAATTAGGCTATGCCACAAGAAACAGTTTAACTTGCAGCTTTTCTTTTTCAATCAATCTCCTACATTTTTAATATTCTGCACACACGCGCACACACATGAACCGACACACAACGAGAGACCCCGTCAGGATGCATAAAGCCTTAGTAAGACCATACTTAGAATACTACATCCAGTTTTGGTCCCCATGCTATAAAAAGATGTAGAGACTCTGGAAAGAGTGCAGAGAAGAGCAACCAAGAGGATTTTGGGACTGGAGGCTAAAACAAATGAAGGAATTAAGATTTGTCTAGTCTAGTGAAAAGGACTAGGGGTGACATGATAACAGTGTTCCAATATCTGAGGGGCTGCCACAAAGAAGAAAGGTTCAGGCTGTACTCCAAAGCACCAGAAGGCAAGACAAGAAACAATGGATGGAAACTAATCAAGGAGAGTAGCAACCTAGAACTAAGGAGAAATTTCCTAAGAGTGATAACAATTTACCAGTGGAATGATTTGCCTCCAGAAGTTGTGGATGCTCCAACATTAAAATTAGAATTTATTTATTTATTGATCAAGTGTGTCTGGACACACTTGGCCAATAAATTGGAGGCTTTTAAGAAGAGCCGCTTGTCTGGAACAGTATAGAGTCTCCTGCTTGTGCAGGAAGTTGGACTAGAAGACCTCTGAAGGATGTAAATAAAGATACTCTTTTATAAAAGTGTATTGTTAAGCTATAATGTTCTCAATGTTACAAATTAAATAAATGAACAAATTAATGAAATAGGACATGATGACTTGTTGCCTATTTTCCTGGAACACAGGAACATACACCCAAGCAAGGACAAAAGACAGTAAGATAGGGACATCCGCCAGGATGGAGACATGAAACTCTGAGTAAATAAGATAAGATAAACTACTGCTTGGAGGAAATGGTCACTCCGCCCTCTTAACCTGTAGTATGACTCAAGAAATGACTGAAATGATCAAAGGGAGTGAGGTGGCCCTTGAGGCATGACTGTATTGTGAAAAGGGTATAAATTGTATTGCTAATTATTGATCTGGGCACTCCGAGTTCTCAGTCCATTTGGGAAGAGATTTGGAGGCCAGCCTTTGCAAATGCTTTTTTAAAAAGTAAAAAATAAAAAATAAACCTCCAAGGTCCCTTCCAACTATTATTCTGTTAATGCTGGTGACTTGCCAGCTCATCTTTGTATTCTTTTGCACCAGCATCTTCATACAGTGTGTTTTTTTAAAAAAAGATGTGAGTATAATAGAAGAACATATTTCTGATGAGTCTAATGCTCTGTGTGTATGTCATCTTGTGTCTTGCTGTAAATACTGGAATTCATACCACCCTGGAACCATTTTTTAAAGAGTGTGGCCTGAGTGGTATTTTCAATTCCATTGATCCCCATGAGGCTATAGGTAGTTTCATGTTATTCTGAGGGGTTCAAATCTTCTACTGGGAAATGAAATCATGGATATTTGCCCATTGGCAACTATAAATATTGACTTTAGAATTGCAAGGTCCTAGTGCTCAGTTGTTCCAGGAATATAAACACTCTTAGACTAGATTTTACATTTCCTAACTCTTGATCAAATCTCTAACCAAGTTCAACCTTGATTATATTTTCAAGATTTACCAAGATCATGTTTAATTTCAGCGCCGTAAAACTTCCATTCCCATGTTCTCTAGGAAACAGCCAAGAGGCAAAAAAAAATCAGCACAAGGAAAAATTGAACCTATTTATCTTTTTTTTTCTGATCAAGAGAATGTTTATTTTGCAAATTTGATTTATAATCATGACAAGGTTATTTTATATAATCACCTACAAATTATTGTTTTAACATCTTAATTTCTTTTTTCTCTTCTCCTTGTTTTCTTTACTTTTTTCTCTTGGTCCTCTTCTTTTTTCCTTCTATTTATCTTAACAAAATAAGTCTTTAAAGAAAATACACAATTAATGAAGCTCCAATCTAAAATCTGTTTTGTTCTTCAAAGTGAATTAAGATAGCGGACCTCATAATTGTAGCTAAAGAGGAAAATGTACTTTATTCCAATTCAGATTGTGCTGTTGACAAAGCAAAGGAATAAGCTGACTTCAAATGAATTTAAGCATAAGCTTTTTCTTTCATGAGGGTCTATAGAGTCCTTCATTTTGTCAATAGTGTATAGAACTTGGTCTGATGTATGACACTGTTCAAATCAAAAATAAAGGGAAGAAATGTATAAAAAGGTATGACTCTCAGGAATTGCTGCCAAAAGCGAACAACAGTGTCAGTGCTGAATACTAACGGAGATAAGCTTTGCAGCCTGCATGGTGAATTACGATAGCTACTAGCAGACACCTCTAAAAGCAGATTAAAAATTCATGGTAAACAAAATCAAATTTTCTATTGTGACTGATATGCCTTCACCTGGAAATAAGGATAGAAATCCGACAAAGGGAAACATGCATTGTTTTCTAAATTGATGTGACTTTACTGAAAGGAAACCAATCATTAATATTCTAATGATTGGGTTCTCTCTTTTTTTGACAAATTCCTATTTTTCACAAGTTGTTAGTAAGAGCTGCCTTGTTTGATTATCAATCCCAATTGTGTACATGGTTGTTTATAAAAATGTACACCCTGTGTTTATACAGATACTATTGTAGCTTTTCAAAGTAAATCTGTAGAATGAGAGAAGAAGGGAGAGAGGGGGAAGGAAGGAAGGAAGGAAGGAAGGAAG
>JANHFO010010135.1:17987-28560 GCA_032468095.1 Pareas carinatus | reverse complement strand
TGTCTTCTGGTGGCAAGTAACTATCATTTTTCCAGAATGAAATCACACATATTCAGTAACCTTGTTTATATAGTTTCCTAACCTAATTTCACAAATAATTCAATTCTTGATAACAGAATATTTCAATCATCCGAATCCATAAGACTCTGATAACAATTTAAAAACTGTCATATAAGAACCCTATTTTTTTTCTTCCTATCAGCTTCAGAATACGTTGCTGAAACAGATAACCTGATTCACCTAGCCTTGCTTTAAGGATAAAATAATTCTGTGTATTTATTTCATTTTCTATCTTGCCTTCTATTCAAGAATTGAAGCAAAGGTATGCATTGCTTCCCATCATTTTACTTTCACAAGAAGTCCACAAAGTTGATTATACTGATAGGTGATGACTTGTCCAAGGTCATCCTATGAGCTTTATACCTGAGACAGTATTTGACCCTAGGTTTCTCTAGTCTCAGTCTGGTAAGGCAATATTATTTCTTACGACCTTCAGTTTTGAAGGCTAGATGATTTGGAGTTTTAAAAATCTCCTTTTTCTTCTTAACAAGTACAAATATTTCACTGGTTTTTTTCAATGTATTTTTTAAAATATTTTAATAACATTCTATTCATCCAGCCAATATTAATATTAGACCTTTTTATTTATTAAAAAATAAAACCTTTAACAGCAAAAGCAAGAAATGTGAAATATGACTTTGCTTTCACCCCCATTTTCCAATAATGGAGCTATTCCTTATTTTATCTTGTCCAAAAAGTATTCATTCCTTGAAGTAAAAAAACCCATGGTTGCTGGCACACTTATTGTGTGGACACTGTGGCATGAGAAAGTTGATAGGTGCTGTTTTTCAACAAACCCAGAACCACTAATGTCTAGAAACTATACGTATCCCTTCCTTTAATTCATTGTTGTAGCAAGTAATCATCTCCCTTCCAGCTGACCAAAGAGGACAAACAAATATACACTATTTTCTTTTGAAAGGTGAGAAAAAAATATTTACATGTAACTCTTTGGGTGATGCCAAAATTAGAAACAATGCGATTGACCTTGACTACAGCCCTGTGGAAAATGCTCTTTTCTAAGCACAGAAGGTTGGAGGAGAAGCCATTTCAGTGCATTTAACATTTGCATTACGGATTGATTCAAAGCCATTTAAGTCATTTCACCCCTAATCAATTCAGAGAAATCAAATGGAATTGACTCAGTTTTTTGAATAGATTGAAATAATTAGATTGGTAATTTGAATTAAATCAATGATTCTGTTTGGATTGAAGTTGATCTGTATACCCCAAATAGATATGCTAAACATAATATCTGAAAAGAGTTTTACATGGGTAAGCATCTAGAACATTAAGTGATTGCTTATTTTATCTATTTAGTCATTCATTTCTTTATATCAATATAGCTTCTCAGGACTGCTTTAAAAAGAAGCAAGAATGTGATAGAGTGGGATAGTTAAAACTATACAAATAGGCCAATCTTTTTCAGCATAAAGCACATAAAGTATACTGTAAAGTAAAATTGTACTTTATAGACTACAATTTTAAACATACAATTAGGCTTCACATATGTAGGCCAGTGTGAAAGACATGAATTCCTAACCATCATAAGTTGGTAGAACACAGAACATGTTTGGGACACTGAAACAAAATGGCTGTTATGGTACAGATAACCAATTAAAAAAAATTACCATGAGGTAAAACTGGTGAGGTAATTTCTTACAATCCCTTTTCAAGATGCTGTATAGCTTCTTAGCATACTCTATATTGTTTTCTGGATAAGTGAGCTCTCTTCCAAAATGTTGGTCTCTAGCTATCAACTACATTATTTTCTAAGAATGCCTCTTGGACTCAAAAGAATTATTGAGGGGAAAAGATGCTATCCTTGAGGAGAATATTGTGCTTTTTTTATATGCTAGTTTCTTAGTTTTAATTAAAAGATTTAATTAGATTTAATTAGATCAGTTGGCTGGCAATAATGGTAGACACCAAAGAAAGTGTCAGTGTCATAGACACCAGTTTGGGGATCCAAAGTTTCTGAGTGAATTGCGTGGGTTTTAGCCACATCAAGAGACCAAGGTCATCTAATAAATGTAATATTTAAACAACATATTTCTGAGTTCTTCATTAATACTTGGACCTTCCTTTCTGATACATGACAAAAGAAGGCATCAAAATTAGGAAACCAGAAATGCCTCAGGAAATCAGATCAAGATTTCTTTTCTTTCTTCTTAGTTTAGAAGTACGTGCCGTTTTTGCTCTGAAAAAAAATCAATGTTCTATGCCTAAGTCCCACTGCTTTGTGAGAAATTTGGAAAGACATATACACGGAATTCAGCCTCTTGGTTGAATCACGCACCATTGAATAGCTTATGCTGATCTGTGCATAAAATTGCTTTTGTATGATAATA
Source organism: Pareas carinatus (assembly GCA_032468095.1). Taxonomy (NCBI): domain Eukaryota; kingdom Metazoa; phylum Chordata; class Lepidosauria; order Squamata; family Pareidae; genus Pareas; species Pareas carinatus. The sequence goes on along the minus strand of JANHFO010010135.1, from coordinate 26,149 downwards.
CATGCATGTTTAGCTGTCTTACTCAATACTTTGGGTACAGGCTATTATCAGCTTGGTAGAAAAGCAGGATTTTGCAGAGAAGAAAAAGAAGAGCATGGATTGAGGGCAACTGGGATTTTGAATAATAATTTTTGGATAGAATGGATTTTGTCCTTATTAATTTATCTTCTGCTTGCAAACCAGAGAGTAATATCTTTTAAGACACACAGTATTAGTTTGCATTTAGGTCTGTCAGAGGATAGAAATATTTGAATCTTTAACTGGGAGCTATCCAAGGTGTTGAATAATAAGGGCTTTTGGAAATCCCATCTTTAACCTTGGGATGCCTGCCCTTGTCCTTTCAACCACTGTCTTTCTTGCTGTGCATAATATAGGAAATTTAATTTCCCTCTTATGTATATGGAAGAGGAAATGGAAAAGAAAATTAAATAGTGGTGACCTTCTGAGACCAACCATTAACAGATTAGCATAGTCTTCTACATTTATTTAAAAGCTATATAGTCTAAGTAGCATTTTAGCACACTACAGAATAAAGCGTGTATCGTTCATTAATGTCATTTTATTCAACCATACAAAGAGAATGCTTATTCTTTTTACTGATGATAATTCTTATAAGCACTAAATTTGAGGTAAAGATTACATATCTTAGTATCCTAAAATGACTCTTTAATGCAGATATGATCGGATAGAGCATTGTAGCGTTGGTATACAATCATTTGAACTTAATTTATTTAAAACGGTTTGTAGTAAATATGGGTTATTTATGGATACTATAAAATATATATTTGTATAATTTCTCACTGGCTATTTCAAACTTGAGAAATCTTTTGATAGTGCTGATCATACAATATAAAACAGTTTTCACTGTTTGAGGGAACAGCTTTCAATAGAAGAGAATAGATGAAACTGAGGGTTGAACTGAAGAGTTCTTTCGTTTGGTTAATGAAATGTGTGCAAGCAAACACTCAAGCTCAGAAAACACCAAGGTCCTTATAAGAAAAAGCTTGTTTGAAATTCACATTTTAAAGAAATACAAGAAAAAACTTTATTCGTGAGCTTAAATACAAGCAGTGGCTGTTATAGATGAGAGTGATAATTGGGTGCTAGTAGAACCTGACTATTCCAAAGAGCTGCCCCATCATTGGAGAATTGGCTCAAAGTGAAATATGTGGAAGGAAGAGGATAGCAAATGTCCAACATGATTCAGTTTTTCAATTCAAAGTCAATTAATTTTAAATACAAAATGCAAGACTAAAATGTCTACTTCCCATTTAATAAACATGGATTCAGCAATCATCCCCCAACTTTTTCTGATCAATGATTATTAGCTTGATTATATTTATATGTGAGTTTAGGTAATGCATCACATAAAAAGATCCCTGCTGAAGTTAGATACCAGTCCATCTAGTCATTTTTCTGCATGATATAGTGGGCAATTAGATACCTTGGAGAGACATCCAAGCATTAGTCTAAAGGGCTACAGCCCTTCTCTAAAGCACTTTTTACAAGATTCAGTGATATTTCATTTGCATGGACCATCCATTCTATCACAAATATATAAATCAGTGTCACACCCAAAAATACACAAGCAAACAGGAACACCTTCCACTCTTTTCTTTCAGAAGAAGCAATAGAAGAGAGTATGGAGATAGGGCAGGAGGAAATAGATGCTGCACTGAGAAAGACAGGAAGAGAAAAGGGAAAAACATGGATAGGGATGGAACAGAGACCATGGTTGTAAGAATAACAAGAAAAGAGAGATAGGCCTTGCTTTAGCATTCTGAAGAGAGTTAAAGAGTTAAATTCTGAAGTAAACATTGCCTTCCATGTAGGAATTAATTTCCAACGCTTTTCAGATGCATTTGCAGCTCTGATCAATTCTTTTGTTTTCAACAGTGATTGTTATCCACAGACATAAGATGTCTTATTTCTCCAATTAATAAGTAGTTATTTGAGGAAAAATTAATATTATTATTGAGCAAGAGTTATACTATATAGCAATATTTCTCAATCTTGGCAACTTTGAGATGTGTGGACCTCAACTCCCAGAATACCTGCCAGTTAATTGGAGAATTCTGCAAATTGTAGTTCTTGTATCTCAAAATTGCCAAGGTTGAGAAATAATGCTGCATTAAATTGTACAGTATATAATATAGTATAAAGTGCTACCTATTGTCAACAGGTCCAATACTATTATAATGCTAACTATTTTGTGATATTATAACTGGTAATTGGTATTTTTAGTTTGCAGTAAATGAATTAAGTGTTGTTTGTTTATTTATATTTATAACCTGCATTTATTATTTTTACAAAGAAATCAAAGCGGTGAATATTTCTAATACTCCTTTGCCTTCCTATTTTCCCCACAGCAACTATTCCTGTGCAGTGGGTTTGACTGAGAGAAAGAATGACTGGCCCAAAGTCACTCAGCTGTTTTTCATGACTAAGGCAGAACCTGTTTTCTAACATGGTGCCTTCACACTAGACTAAACTGATTCTAATTGTCCCACACAACTAGTTCTGACCCATTTATTATTTTTGTCCTGGTCTTAACTTCCTTTTTATCACCTACATTTTAATCTACCTCACCTCAGACAGACAAGGCTAAAAGAGTTAACGGAGGCACAAGATTTTTTAGACTTCAGTTGCTACTGTCTACTTGCCACACTAGCTGAAACCATTAGAGTGGAGTTTCAAAACAACTAAGGGACAGCAGGAAAGACAGACCTGAGGGAATCATAGTGCGTCTAAGAAATGAGGAAGCAAGAATATAAGAAATAATTGGTCTGTCCCTAAAAATGAAATTTAAAAAGACATTCATACCTATTCCTGATCTACTAGTTGTCCTGATTTTTTATTGTATTATTGTGCTTCTTACCCCTGATTTAGCACATGCTTTTCATGCAGAAAATTTCTAGATTGGATTTCTAGATTGGATCTGCCATTTCTAGATTGAACTATGCTACCAGATCTGAATTGAAAAAGTGTGGCTGACCATTAGATGGCAGCTGAGAGATACATTCTGCTTTAAATTTAACAATCCCTTTCATTAGACAACTCACTTATAGAAAACAGGGAATAACCTTTCAAGGCAAGTTTGAATTTAGTGATGTTGGCAAATATATCTAATAGACAAGCTGACCAAAACAACAACAACAACAACAACAACAAAATGAGAGGGGGAGAGAGGGAAAGGGAATAGCCAAAGATGATTTTTCAAGAGTTTGGTATAGATTTATTGAGTCTACACCAAGTATTTTGTATTTATATACTCCTTCTAAAGACAAAGTCTATGGTCAGATACTCATTACTTTTAAAATAATCACTGAGCAATGCATTATTTTATACTGTTGTTGATTACTCTATGTAACATTCTAGGATGTTCTATTGTATAAAAACAACATTTAGCTAATTGTACAATGCACTTAAATTTAAAACAATAAAAAAGAAAAAAAACATTTATGATACGAATGTTATGCCATTCATGCACAAGGTCTTGAATGCATAAAATGGATAGATGTATAATTGAAAAGCCTTGAACATGCACTTAATACACACACACAGAGAGAGCAGAGAAGATATCTTTTCTTTAATAATGGTATGTGGTCATTAGGACAAGGAGAATAGGCTACTCTGGTGGGAATTAAGCTCTAATTAGCAAACCATTATGTAAGCAAGATGATAAACCTTTGTCTTCATAACCCCGGTTATGACATTCAGGCCATGCACTTGAGATTTCTTTCTGACAGCTTTTATTTCTTCATAATCCACTGGTGGTACTGATGTGATATACCTGAAGCTTCCTTCTCACAGCAGCAGTGTTGCCCTTGTAACCTCTAAAGGTGTTTTAGTTTCAGATGGAGTAGCAAGTTGAGTGGTCAAACTGTCTTTGAAATACTGTCTTTGAAATGTAGTAGGCAGGGCTCCCACTTTGAAGGGCCGTCCACTTAGGCAAATAGCAGCTGCTTATACTCTCAATTTGTAGAAAATAAAATAAATATTTTAGGTTTGGTACAGTGTCATATCCAGGATATGAAAGCATTTCTTAATCTTGGTAGCCAATATCATTTTAAAAATAGATGCAAGACCTATTATACATTACATACTCATCAAGCTGTTTCCTTTCAGATCAAGTAATGTTATGCAAGAGAACCAGATTGGTTTGATGAGGCATCAGGCTAGAAACTGGGAGACCCAGTCCCACTTTAGACAGTAAGCCAGTCTTTGAGCCTGTCATTCTCTGTCAACCCTAGAAAGCAGGCATTGGCAAATCACTTCTGAAAAATCTTGCCAAAAAAACTGTAGGGACTGGTCCACATAGTCACCAGGAGGCAATGCTGACTCAAAGACACAGAGACAAAAAAATGTACAGATTTCAGAAAAAAAGTATTAAGAAATAGTAATGAAATAAATTAAAGGTAGGAAATAAGAGAAAAAAGAAAGGAATTTTAAATAGATATGGTATGTAGTACTATCGTTTACTATGTTTCTCCTTGTTTTTCTGTTCCTGTCAACCATCATTGTTCCATCAGGGCTGTATGTGTTTCTCCTTTCAACTTCAAAATACGTAATAAATAAAAATGTGAACATTTGAAATAGAAATTTAAGAATTCAGTAGTTGAAGAAACATTTTCCCCTTGCTATTTTTTTCCTGTTTTTCTTTTCCTTCAAGTCATTTTGTACAATTTCCCCAGATTTGGAAGGGAAAAAAATGGGGCGGGGGGGAAGGGAATCTTTCATCCATAATTTTTGGTTTATTTCTAGATGTTTCCATTTCTAATACCAGTTTATTTATGTTGTTTAAGAATAACCTTGTTAAACTCATGCTCATTTTTAGTATTCTGTTTTTCTCACCTCTGAGTGACATAATTATATGTAAGATGGCATTTCCATTCATAATTGCTAAATCTTGCATTACTTATGTATACCGGCAGATAATTGTTCTGGAGGAAAAAAATCCCATTAAGTCAAGGCGTAAATCATCCGGTGGTTTATGCTCTGCAGCCCAAAAGAGCTTTAAACCAGTCCGTAAGTCCCATAAGGCAAATCACTTTGTGATTGTATAAATAGAACAAGCATTTCATGGAAGAAAAGGAAAGACGTATGACTTTTCCTCTCTGACAACGATAAAGGGAGTGCACTGTCTCTTTATTACGTTAAAACTTTGGAGTTACTTTCACTTGTGCTGGAAAAGGAGGAGAGAAGCAAATAACAAAAGTGAGCCCAGTTACATCAACCATCTCACTAGCACAGAATTTCGAGTCGTCATGGCATTAGCAGGACATTTTGGAAATGTTTGGTTTATTTAGACTGCAGCAAGTTGAGACAGGTTGATATAATGCAATATTTAGGAAGCAAAAAATGTAAGAGCAAAATGGTGGTGATTTCCTATGCATGTTACAACCTAATTTAGAAGTCCCTTCTTTCATCTGTCTGCCCTTCTTTGTTTTTCAAGAAGTAATTGTTTTCAGGAAGTCACCTGCAATTAACACTTGTAGAATACATTGATTGGTATTCTGCTACCAAAGTGCCCCTGACTCAATCTTGAAAACTTACAGATATAGATGTCTCAATAACTTAAATGGAATTACAGTGACAATAGAATAATTGTTTTAAGGACTGGAGCCTATTAGTCACTTTATTATTTAGAAATAGAAGATGCTTCTGTTGAGCATGTATCTCTTCTAATACTATGACATCAAGAAGTAAGTGCAATCAGTGGAAAAGAAAGAACATTCTCCTAGAAAGGAGGCTGTATTTCTTGTTGTTATTCAGTCGCTAAGTCATGTCTGACTCTTTGCGACTCCATGGACCAATGCCCATTAGGCCTCTCTGTCCCTCACAGCCTCCGACAGTCTGCCCAAATTCATGGGTGACATCATCCAGCCATCTGATGCTCTGCCGTCCTCTTCTCCTTTGGCCTCTCATCTTTTCCAGCATCACAAACTTTTCTAATGAGTCTTCTCTTCTCATTAGGTGGCCAAAATATCTGAGTCTCAGCTTCATCATTTGTCCTTCTAATGAACGATCTGGGTAGATTTTTTCCAGGACTGACTGATTTGATCACCTTGCAGTCGAAGGGACTCTCAAGAGCGTTCTCCAGCACCACAAATCAAAGGCATCGATTCTTCAACATTCAAGAATCTTGTAGGACCTTAAAAATAGAAAACATTAAAAGATTAGGATGTCCATTTCATGATATACATAAAGTATAATCCTGAATTACTGGTACATATATACTTGGATTATGGGGGTCAGGGGTCATTTCCATGTGACCCCCCTCCTGTGCGAGCTGCACTGGCTTCCTGTGGTTTTCCAGGTGTGCTTCAAGGTGTTAGTTACCACCATTAAAGCGCTCCATGGCTTAGGATCAAGGTATCTGCAGGATCGCCTGTTACTGACTAATATCTTCCACCGACCAGTATGCTTCCACAGAGAGGGCCTCATCAGGGTGCCGTCAGCCAGTCAATGTCGGCTGGCGACCCCCAGGGGCAGAGCCTTCTCTGTGGCAGCGCCAATCCTGTGTAACAAACTCCCCCCGGAGATACACCCAATTTTGGACCTCCGGGTCTTTCGGCGTGTACTCGAGATCCATTTCTTTATCCAGGCTAGGCTGTCCTGATTCCCCACATGATTTTAATTTGGTTTTAATTGGGTTTTAGTAATTTTAAATTTAGTTTTAACAAATTTTATAATTGTTATATAATCATTTTAAGTATTGTTTTAATTTTTATATATATATATGTTTTTATATGGCTGTTCACCGCCCTGAGTCCTTCGGAAATAGGGCGGTATATAAATTAAAATATAAATAAATAAATAAAATGTTTAAATAAATGAATGAATAAAGCAGGCCATTGTATGTGTCATTGAATATGCAACATCAAACAGACTGATATAATTTTTTGTTCAGGTCCTATTGAAAATGCAGAGCTGAATATGGATACTACAATAGTACTTTTTTTCTTCTTCCACTTGGGGGAAGTTAAAAAAAAATCAACATACAGCTTCAGACTCACCTGATTACAAACATATGCTTTGATTATTTTTAGCTTTGTTTGTTTTGCTTTGTTTGTTTAGACTTTTTCTAATTAGCCTTGGTGGGGACCTCATTCAGCACTTTCTAGCTTGGTGAACAATCTCTGCCTAGAGATCAATACAACTAATTGTACCTAATTGATTATGCAATTTGCATCAACTGATTTCCGTTAATCCTCTCTGTGTGAACTTTGAGATGCTAATTATTGTGTGGCATTAGAATTGCGATACAACAATTAGACTTTGGGGTATTTGCAAGACTAGTCTTGACTTATTTTGCATGCTATTTTGCCAGCATGTATTAGAAGTGGTACCCTTCCTATGCAATACTGCAGTATTCATCTTAATTGAGTGTGATTTCTTGGGTTTTGACTTCGAATGCTGTACAAACTCAGTCACTGTGATTTGTGAAGTGTTGTTATTGGTTTAAAATGTTGGATTAATCCAATGCTATTATATTCAATAAACATGGTTAAAATCATGACTTGAGGCCAACACTTGAACCCAGCTTTAGCATCTGATCTGTTCATAATGTTTATCTTTGTATGACAATTTCATCCAGCCTGAAAATTAGTTTTTTTATTTTTTATCCAGCCTGAAAATTAGTTTTTTTATTTACAGTAAATGCAGTCATATTAAATACTGGATATCAAATAAGAAGAAGCTGAATCCAGATATGACCAAAATATTGTTTGTCAGTCTTATTGACTGAGACAAGATTGCTATGTAGATCCAGCCTAGTCTTGGATTATACCAGAAACCATTATTATATCAGACTTAAATATATACTGTAAACAGATTAATTAAAATAAATAACAGCATTTTTGGAAGCTGGTTGTACCAGGATCCTTTTCAGCAGTCTCTTTCCACAGAGATTCAAAGCAAAAAAAATTTACTGTTTGGTTTTGAGGAAATAATATTAGAAATTAATTAATATATAGCTAGAGAAGGGTTGTTTTTAATAATAATCTCTCTATATAAAGGTGAAATACCACTCACTGATTCATCACCAATCACCAGATCTCTCAAACGATTAAAGCTGCAAATCTGAAATTTGGCAGATCTGTTCATCTTGGCATCTAGGCACTCACTAAGAAAGGATTTTTCAAAATATTAATTTTTAC
>JANHFO010010134.1:14827-27042 GCA_032468095.1 Pareas carinatus | reverse complement strand
CTATCTCATATATTAGTTTCACCTTTTAAGTTGCATTACTGAAATAAATGAACTTTTGCACGATATTCTAATTTTTCAAGTTCCACCTGTATATGCCATAATGATTGGTGCCTATGGAGTGATTGATTTACAATTTTCCTGTGGGGAACTCCTAAATGTATATCAGACTTGAAGAAGGTGACAGAGCTCAATTCAGAGTGGTGTTTGGAATTGAGTTCAGTGGCAGGAAAAACAACACAGATCAACCTTTTAAAAGTTGGCATGTGCTTGTCTGGATCACTAATCAGTTGCTTGGAATTGGGTTGCAGAACAATGGTAATGGTGTCAAATACTATTCTATGGTTCGGAACAATTTCTTCTTCTCATGGCTCTGGTGGCATTGATCAGGAATGATAAGCTTCAACATGCTAGCATGCTGGAGCAAATGACTGCTATGAGGAAACATCAGTGGGAACAGGATCAGCAACAATGGTCAAGTTGGATGCTAGTTTATCAGCTTGGGCAGTGGCCATCTTGTTTTCTTCGTGTTGTACTATTAGAAGTGAACACCTGCTCCCAGTATTCTCAGTGCTTTCTTTTATTTATAGTACCAGATGAAGTTGGGTCTGCAAGATGTATGTTTAATGGTTTTAAAGGTACGATGATTGGTTTGCTTGGACTGGAGACTACAAGAGTATTTATTTGTTTTTCATTTGGGTGTGAGACATTGGGGACCAGCAAAAGAAATGCCTGTAATGATGTTAAGGGAAGATGAAAAGCAAATTTAATCAAATATAGGTAAGGGCCTTAATTAAAAAGTACAAAACGAAAAAAAAACAGCCACCACCAAACTCTGAGGTGTTTTTTCCACTGTTATTTTATGAACAAATTGCCTGGGCTTTTAAAAGTTCACTGGCCACATCTGACTCTTTAACTGTTCCTATCTAGCCTGCGGCCATCAGGGCAAGTTGACAGTGGAGAGAATGGCAGCCCTCCATAACAGTCCCAGTTTCTCATGTGGTCCCTTGGGAAAATTAATTGCCCACTCCTGATTTAAGATAAGCAATTTCCCCCATGGAGATTTGGCCCAGGAGATCATTTGAAGGATTATTGTGAAGTCCTTTTGAAGTATCTATTGAATAAAACCTCTTACATTCATTCAGAGCTGGGACTGTAGCTGTGCAGTTCCTCTCGAATTAGCTAAGTTATGGCCATCTCATGAAACTCTGGAAAGAGTTTGAGTCTGTTGGTCTTGGAAAGTGGAGAGGATCATTGCAACTATGAATGGAAGTACCCATCTATAAAATCCATACTTTTTCTGGTTGGTCAAGAGGTAATGTGTAATGGGATTCAAGTAATGATGCATTAATCGTTGAGTGAGGAGTGATTTCATTTTTGCTTAAATAGGCTGTGGTTTGAACCCTTCTCAAGAAGTCGTCCCTGGATCCAATGAGTTTGGACAATTTTCAATCCAATTCCAACTTTTTCTTTCTCTCTCTCATTTTGGAGAAAGTTGGGGATAAATTGGTCAGATAGTTTTAGATAGCTTGGTGGTAACTCAATTAATTGAATCATGTGTGTTTTAGGTCTGGCCAAAGTATTGAGTAGACATTGATCATGATTGTGGATAATCCATTGCAAAATAAACATTGGGATGGTATATTTCTTATTTCCCTCATACTGTTTAGTATCTGCTTAATGAGGTTACTGGGTCATCCACTGGCATGAGTTAAGATATATATATATTTAGCTAAATAGTATCAAACCTGAATTTTGAAGCGTCGTGGATCTGAAAACTTTCTATCTATTGTTCTGTATGGGATTCACTCACTTCCCAAACAGACTCAGTGAACAATCTGGTGAACCTTATAGGCTGATGAGTATTGCTTGAAAAACAAGTGAAAACCATGCCGTGGATAGCTTTCACACAAATTTTGTGCACCAGTTTCACCCAGTGCTGGATTAAGAGGTCATACTCATAATCACATATACCTCTGGACTGTGACAATATACTCTACAAGTCTTTGAAGACTTCAAAAAGCAGCAGCATAAGTAATTATGTTTATATTTTGATATGCCCATGTAACACTGCTACTTCATGAGTTACAATGGTTGCCTGTAGGCAATCTGAATGCAATTTAACATTATGGTTATTATCTTCAAAGCACTCCTTGGCAAAGTTCTTTTTTCAATATTTACAGGATCATTTATTTCATGTTTACCTGATAAAAACAGATAGGACTGGCATCCTGTAGTTCCTGTCTTTCAAACAATGTTGTGTTATGGGACACAGGTGATGTGTATTCTGTATTTATTTATTAAATTTTATGCTGCCCATCTCAATCATTGCAGTGACTCTAGACAGCTTACAGAATGATAAAAAAGAAGAAAAAGATATTAGAAAACAATTAGACTTAAGATTAAAAACGATTAAATAAAGATTAGAAACCAAGAGGACAGGTGATGTGGGGGTTAGGATCTTTTCTGTAGCCTGTCAGCCAGCCCCAGAGTGCCCCTATTGTTGTGCCTGCCCTGTGCAAATTCCCTCTGAGATCAGGATGGCCTCAACTTTGTCTGGTTTTCATAAGGCTTTATAGATGCGTTTTTTACCCCTTAAGCATTGGGTCAGGAGAATCTGTGAATTGATTGTTCCTGAGGAGTTGGTCAAGAAGGTAACAAATGAAATTATTTATAAATTAGCATAACTAAGGACGAGAATGCTGTTACTTCTTAATTTTTCAATTTGTGTATAAATTTGCATGATTAGGAGAGAAGGTTTCACTCTAATGTCCAAGTTTAATTTACCAGTAAGTGAAACATTTCAATGTTATGTCAGATTTTGGAAGAGAAAGTAAATATTCTAAAGTAAGAAAAATTGACTGAATAGGAGGGTGGCAAGGAAATTTATTTGAATTATCAGTTAAGGGCACTGAACTTATAAGTAAACTCAAAAGCTTATTAGTCTCATTGCCTTGTAATGATTTAATATATTAATGCTTGCTCTGCAGATATTAATGCATTTAATACTTATTACATTTGAAACAGTTTGGGGGAAATTATTTGACTCTGATTTAGCTGGAACATATCTAGAAAGAATATGATTCAATTTTCTAAACAAAATTACAAGGCAAAAATTTGATTTCCTAGTGCCACCAACGTACATCTTATCTTATATAAACAAAATGTCTAATCAGTTCATGTTGATGTGTTAGATGCTTGTTAAATGCATAAATAAATGGGAGCAAAAGGTTGGAAGTCTGGAGAAACAGTTGAACAATTTTAAACTAAGTGGCTTTACATAATTGTTATTTCAATTTCCCACTCTTAATTAGAGTTACATAAATCTGTATTTTTCAGAAACAGAATATTCATTTTTCTCATATCTAGTTGATAATTTATGAGTGAGAAAACTCAGGAAATTATAGCTACCTAACTACGGGCAAATAGAAAGTGAAAATTGTTGTTATTTTAATCAATGCTACCTCAGGACAATCAATCTTTACTTTGTTCAGATGCCCTGAAGTATCATACCAAATCTCTAAACGACAGCTTCGTAGTTGTAAGAAACAGACTCAGAGGGCCACATTAAATGATTTTCAGAATTCTGATTATCATAATTTTCAGGATATTTGCCTTTTCAGCTTTGGCCTAGGCTGCGATTACCAAATATTAATTAATATAAATGTACTTTGTTGATGCTAAAAGTGCAGGTACGTTTCCGTGAATTCACATAGGCCTATAATTATACATGAACATATTTAGTGAAATAAATCTAATAATGAAAGTAACATTAAAAAATATAACAAGCAGATACTCACACATATATATGCACACACAAAATACCTGTTTAATCATGGTCAGAGGATGTGGTAGCTCTGGCTTCTCTTGAAATCTAAATAGGATCAGACCTGATTATTATTTGAAATTGAGATCACTAGAAAATTGTTGGACTGTAGATTAAATTAGAAAGTTTATTGCGTTTTTTTTAAAAAAGACATTCTGCAAGATCGCAAAACATTTCCATAATACAGTGTATTCATCAGGAACTGATATCAACTCAAGAAATACAGACACTCCAGTGTTTAGTGTGTGGAATTAGAAAAGGTACTTTTTGGGGTTTTTTAAAAAATATGTATGAAGTACCCAATAACAAAATGCTATTTCTTAACTTGAACTGAAATGGATCTTATTAATCTAAGAATTTTTCACCTCTTTATAGCAACATTTTTATATATGTGAATTAGATTAAAAATATAAAATGTACTCATTAACTATTCCTGCTGTTCTGTTTGTTTTTAGAATGGGTAAAAAGATAAAAAAGGAAGTTGAGCCTCCTCCAAAGGATGTGGTAAGTTTATAAAGCAGCACTCATAAAAAATGTTTCACAATTAGAATCTCCAGTTTTGCTCTTCTTCAGTCTTTTACTCCTACTTACTTCCCTTTGGTTTCCAAAAATATCATATAAACACAATCGCATTCCTTCTTCATACTCTGTGTTTAAAGAGCAGGGGGGAGGAATCAAATTGATTTCATGAAGGATATTGTATTCTGTATGTAAGGCAGGTCATCAAGTTGTGGAAGGCCAGCCTTCCACCTTTTGTCTTTTAAAACAAATAACTGCCCACAAAAGACTTCTGTTATAATCTGTATTTTCATAGATTTCTATATCCCGATTTATTTATTGTTGGCCTCTATGTTTCTTTTGTCTTCAATCCTATACATATCTAGTGAGAAGTGATTTGACTATTGCAAAGTGCTAGTAGAAATGACCTCAAGACCCAAATAAAAATCCATTGGCTCTGAGACAAACACGAGGTGGTATACATTAGTTGGGATCAGGATAAACGCAATTACAAGCTAAAACAAAATAAATCTAGTCTTTGTATCATGAGATATAATAGGTCTACTATATTTTGTATCAGTCAGATCCAAACTTTGAGTTTCCTGTCCAATTCTGGACACATTGGATACAAATTGAAACATGTCTAGAAAAAGGCGCTGATGGTAACTGAGGAATTGAAGCTAATTTTAACAAGAACATAGCAAGAAGATTAGGGAGGTTTTGCCCTCAGACAGCACAACTGAAGGTATATAACACAAAACTAGGTCAAATCCTATTTTCTGTTGTCACATTGTACAGAATAATGGTTATAGATGCACAAAGGCGGTACTTCCTATCAGTAAGAGCGGTTCAACAAAGGAGTCAAATACCAAAGGAGATTGTAAGCTTTCCTTTCCTCGATATAGTTAAGTGATAGCTCCACAGCCATTTGCTGGGATTGCTTAATTTGGATTTCTGCACTGAACAGAGGGTTGGACCTGGTAGCCTAAATAGCTCTTCAACTCTATGGCACTATGATTCACTTATGTAGCATATCTGAACTTGATATCGTTAAAAAAAGGAAACATTGTATAGCCTGTTCAGCCTATCCATCTGATTCCATTATATCTTAAGTTGCCTTTGAGGCTATTATTACTGGTACAAATAGGAGTTTTCAAATAAAAAACCTCTGAGAATTTCTGTCATCTCAGTTGTCATGCTTGATATCCTTTTCCCACTTGATAGGAATGTTCTTTTTGAGTTGATCTGATCAGTGTGGTCCATGGATTCCACATGAAAGTGCACTGTAGGGTTTTGTGATACAATTGCATTTTTCCTGTACCATTTTTCTTCCTTTCTTCTTCAGACTTTCTGCATCCCTAGTAACCTGTTTTTAGTATGCTGAGCAGGGCTCTTCACTGAATCGTGTACAATGCTTTATATTTGGCTTTTCTGACCCTTTTATGTAGGATGCAAAGAATTACTTGAGTAAAATATATTATAATGTATTTCAGTATAAATTGTCTATGTACACTGTATTTTATAATTGAATTTTTGATCAAATTTGTAAGTGCTTTCTTGCTAGGTTTGTTGCCTATAGCCAGGTATCAGTAGAAATGTTGCTATTTTAAAAAGTCACAGATCTCAACATCTTAGAAATTAATAATATCTCACAGAGTCTGTTTCATTGCCATCTCCTTTTCAGAATTACTGATTGATGTATATTATTACAATTTCAAAAACTCTATTATATGTGACTAAGTCAGCAGACTTCCTATGAGTAGGGGAAAGGGGCAGTTTGCAGGAAATTTCTAAGCCAAATGCTGAATTAGGGAAATTGAATTCCATTCATCCTTTTTTTCAATATAATTATTGTTCATCTCCTATTCATCCAAGTCTTAGAGATAGGCCATCTGTGGCCAAGGCCATATGGATCTTCAACCAAATTTCAATAGCTCTCTGCAAGCATGCATTTCAGACTTCTATTTCCAAAATCCCCTTGAATGGAAATAAGGGGAAGGAAAATAGTATCTTCTTATAAGCCATTAAATTGCTATCAAAGTTACACACAATTGAATCCTTCCTGTAAGTTATTTTTTTACAAAACTGTAATTTCAAAAGATATATTCAATGGTTGCCTTATATTTATTATGACATTGAACTTTATGACATTGATTTATATTAATATTCTTATTGTTGGTTTTCTAGTTTGATCCTTTGTCAGTTGAAAGCAAAAAAGCTGCAACAGTGGTTCTGATGCTTAGTTCCCCCGAAGAGGAAGTGCTATATAAAGCATGTGAAGCTCTGTATAAATTTGCATTAAAAGGTTTGTTCTTCTTTTATCATGTTCTATCCATTCATTAATGAGTACTAAATGCCTTTATGAATCATTACTATTTTTGAATCAATTCCTAAAAAATGCCAGCACTATGCAAGACATTATATAGAGTTATGTAGAGTAATATAAAATTGTAAGTCATGGAAGCTTCTGACTTATAAACAACCACTTTCAGATAAAGAATAGCAAGGAAAATTGAATCAGATTATCATGGTTGGTCATACAGTCTGCCAGATGTTTAGACTGAATTTGGCATTTTTATCCACCAGTTGAGTCCTTCTAGAGCAGTGCCCCCCAACCTTTTGGGCCTCGGGAAGAAAGTGGTTTCTGCGGACCAGAGGGGGTGTGGTTTTGCATGCTGCCTGCATCCCACAAATGGGGCTTGGCTTGTTAGCATGGTCCGGTTGCTGGCATGCCTCGGACTGTTGCCAGTCCATGGACCGGGAGTTGGGGGCACCTGTTCTAGAGGATCTGGAATAGACAGATGTTTATTAGTTTATAGTTCACATTATTTTTATAAATTTATTTATTTATTTATTTATAATTTAATTTATATCCCGCCCTTCTCCCGAGGGACTCAGAGCGTCTTACAGGCACTATTAAAATACATAGTACATATACACTTTAAAATATTATCTAAAAGAATTAAATTAAGCCTGTGTTAAAAAATTTTAAGAATCCCATCTAAAACCCAAAAATTAAGAGCAGGAGAACCAGGGCACAGCTACAATAGACCTGCCTGATAAAATAGGTGGGTCTTCAAGGCACGACGGAAGATCGGAAGGTCGGTGATAGTACGAATTGCGGGGGTGAGATCATTCCAGATCTCATATTTATTTTATTTTATATTTATTTATATTTTATATTTACATTTACATATTGCCCTTCTCCCCGAAGGGACTCAGTGACCATATATTTAATACTCCTTCATTTTCCCCACAACAAGAACCCTGTGAGATGCATTGGGGTGAGAGACTGTGACTGGCTTAAAATCACTCAGCTGGCTTCCATTCCTAAGGTGGGATTAGAACTCATGGTTTCCCTATTTCTATCTAAATGGCTTAATCATTAGACCAAATTGGCCCTTTATATTATTGTTTGCTGGTGTTAAAGCTAGCATTGCAAGATATAAGCTATTTTAAGTAAAGCATATTATAGTTAGTTGTGCAGTCAAGCTAGACATTTAGACTAGACATTTTTGTCCACCTATTGACCTGAAATAGGGAAATGGTATTCTTTGATGGTGTTAAAGCAGTGGTTCCCAAAATGTACAGTACTGCCCCCCTGTGGGGCGGTGGGATGGCCTAGGGGGATGCTAGCAGGCAAGGGTGGTGGCAGGAGGCGGGGGGCGGCAAGCGAGGTCATGCCAAGCCCATCTGTTCCTTTACTCCTGGGCCTGGGACTGGACAAGGACGTGGAGGCCCCCTAAGCGAGTGTGTGTGTGTGTGTGTGTGTGTGAGAGGGAGGGAGGGAGAGAGAGAGAGAGACAGACACACAGACACAGAGAGAGAGGTTTCCCAGGTTTCCCTGTGTCTGTCTCTCTCTTTGTCTCTCTCTCTCTGTGTATGTCTCACCATAACCCCCTCTCCCTCCGCAAGCTGGAGCTCTGCGCGCCATCAGTCAGGAGTCTGGGCGGTGGCAGTGGGGCACTGAGGATGAGTTTGTACCACCAAGGGGGCGGTGGACTGAAAAAGTTTGGGAACCTCTGTGTTAAAGGTATCATTGCATAGTGTAAGCTGCTGTAAGTAAAAGTACCTTTTGCAATTGACACTCAAGGCACCTATTACAATTAGTATTATCTTTTCCTTCTTCTGTTCAACTTCTTTTTTGCAGATCATTGCATTTTGTATTTTGTGGTTTTCTATTCTTTTTCTATTCTGGTGCTGTAAGTACTGAACAGCCACTCTCCAGACTATTTTGTCTTTTTTATTGACAGTTGTTAAATCTGGAATGTTATGTGGCAGATACTCACCTGTTTGAATCTGAAAATCCCAGAGCACTATGACTTCTTCATTTTCTGTTACTTTGTCTATTTTGTGGTCCCAGTAGTTTTTGCTTGCAAGTAAATGATATTTCTTGCAGATATTTCAATCCACCATTGCTACTACTTTGTCATGTTATTGTTTGTAATCAGTCTGTATAGTTCTTGCAGCAACTAGCTACCGTGTTTCCCCGAAAATAAGACATTCTCCGAAAATAAGACCTACCTACATTTTTGCCTCTTGGAGGAATATAAGGCATCCCCTGAAAATGCCTTATTTTCCGGGAAACAAGGTAGATCGCCCACCCCCACCCCCAAATAACACCTACCCCCGGGCGGCTCCTTACCTGATTGAGCAGGGTGCAGAGAAATGGGGTGGGTTGAAGACTGCAGCGCTCCAAATTTGTGCATTTGCCGGCTACCAGAAGCGCTTCCAAAGCACTTCTCAGCTGCAAGTGCGTGAATTTGGAGCCTCCTGGCTGGCTGCAAACGTGCTAATTCAGAGCGCTGTAGTTTTCAGCCCACCCCATTTCTCTGCACCTCGCTCAATCAGGTAAGGAGCCGCCCCGGAGGAGTGTTATTTGGGGGTGGGGGATCTACCGTGTTTCCCTCAAAGGCACCCCCCAAAAATAAGACCTAGTGCTCCTTTGGGAGCAAAAATTAATATAAGACAGTGTCTTATTTTTGGGAAAACACAGTAGGTGATCCACTGTTTCTTCAGCTTATTATTAGTTACTGTTATTATCATGCACATTATTATCATCTGCATGCCTTAGCTAGGTTACTATTGGATTGTTGCAGAGAGAAAAAAATGGACCTTGACAGACACACATAACATTTTTCTGTTTCAAGGTAGTTCATCATTTATCTGATATTGTTATTTTTTTCTTCTAGAGTTACTACTTTTGTTACAGTTAATCTTCATTTTAAGGGATCTCAGTTTGCTGAGCAAACTGAGTTGCAATGGGCAGAATCTGTCCATACTAGTGCGATTCCATGCAGGTAAAATATTCCATATGCCTCTTTATACTTACATAAAAAGGATAAAATATCTAAAAGACTTGTGTAAAATGTTTTCAGGTTTAATAGATTTTCTGCTTTATGGACACTTTTTCTCCCTGTTAAATTGAAAGTTCACTATGATATTATAATGGTTATTAGGGATATTTGAAATTAAATGTAATCAACAATTGGTTTTTAGGTGAAGAAAACAAGCTGACACTTCTTGAACTTGGAGCATTAGAACCTTTATTTAAACTAGTTACACATGAAGATCCCACTGTTCGCCGAAATGCTACCATGGTAGTTGGAATCATGGCATCTCATAGTAAGAGTTCCCTTTAGAAACATGGACAGTATTATGCATTGTGAAACTATTAACACATATTAAATTGATATAAACTATGAAAGTGTTGTATGTCTAACGTTTCTGCTAAGCAATACTAAAAATAGGTCACTGAGTTTAACCAAGTGAACTATCAAGTAAACTGAGTGTGCAACTTTTGCAGCATAAGAAACACTGGCCTTTAAGAGCCCTGCCAGGAGTTTCACGCCAAGAAGTGGAAATAGTCAAGTTGAGAAAATAGATGAGAGCAGGGTGAAAACTGAATTTTATTTGGTGCAAGCTTTAATTTATTTAAATTTGAAAGTAATAAATTATTTCCTTGTATTTATTAATGTTCTTAGAACTAACAGTAATATTTAACAGGCTGGCAAAATAATCAAGCTTCCAGGACATAAGTGTTACTAAGCTGTAATCAGACAAAGATGTTTGCTCATCAGGAGCTTAGTAGATCTTCAGTTTGGCAGAATAAGATCCCAAGTTGAGATTTACCAGCACTGGATTTTACATGAAAGTATCACATTTATGCTCATATACAAATATGTAGCAGAACCAGGAGAACAGCAGGCAGTGTACAGATAGTGAGAAAATACAGAAAATGTTACGTATTGGATTAAAATATGGATTTGATGAAAAATATGGATTTTCAATACACATATTGGATTTTTGACAAGTATTTCATAACTTGTGAACTTATTACTGAAACCAAAGCACTGTAAGATTAAGATTGCTATCATGAATGGGATGATATCTGCTGAAAAAAACCTATATTGATTATTTTTAAATAAATTCATAAGCCATTCAAAATCTGCTGTTTAAAGAGGCATCAGTAATTTTGGCAAAACTAGTAATCATTCTTCATTCTTTGATGGAATATTATGTCTGATGCTTGGCAAAAAAAGATGCATACTTTTGATTTGGAAATTGCTTGCTTCTTAGTTTACTAATTTCATGAAATATATTATTTCCTGTCAGCTGTAAGTCAAACATAGTCTATTTCTGTTGTTTTTTCAGACCGCATCTTCTCTTTAATATCATATCTCTTCTACAGGATTAAACAACATTTTTATGTCTGCATTATTAATCATGACAGCATACTCTATTTCTTCAATTGCTTTATGTCTTATAGATGATGTAAAGAAATCACTAAGGCAGCTTGATGTCACAAGTGCATTCATAGCTCGTCTGGCACCAGAAGGTAACTTGCAGCACCTCTTTGGTAAATCCTTGCTTCTCTTATTTATTGAAGAGGTGAAAAAAGGCAAAGTAGTAGCTGAAGCTGTATGGTTGATGCTCCTCTTTTGCTACATTAAAAAAGAGGGTTTTCAATCACATGGTGTCAGCTCTTCAAGATAGTCCAGACAAGAAGCACCAACCATCTACTGCAGTGACCTCCAGCCTTTTGGGCTTCAGGGACCAATTCCATGGAGAAAGGTTTTTCCATGGACCAAAAGGGGTGTGGTTTTGCATGCTGCGTGCATCCTGCGAATGGGGCTTGACTTCTTTGCGTGGCTCAGTTGCTGGAATGCTGGTCCATGAACCGGGGTTTGGGGACCCCCTGTATATACAACTAAAATTCTTGTGTCTGTAACCTTTAACTGGGCACAACAGTGCATCATATGACAATGATTTTTGAATTAAGATACCTCAAAAAGGCTAACCTACAGAATGCATCCAAAACTGGGATCCATGACTCCTGTGGGTTCGAAATTCAGGAAATTTATGATCACTTCTGTCCTACCACACTGTTGTGCCGTTGCCCAGATTTTCAATAGATCAGTTCTGTCTTAGCTCTCTGAAACCTGGGTAGACTACCCCACCTCCTGCTTCTGGAGATCAAGTAGATCAACGCAGCACTAGTCCTCCCGAGATAGGATAGATAGTCCCACAGCAGGCAAATTGGCAGGAAAGCAGAAGTTGCACCCATTCTCATTGCTTTTTTGCCGTTGGCCATTCTTCTTCTCTGTTTAAATATCTCTCTGAAACAATGACCCAATAACTTATCT
Source organism: Pareas carinatus (assembly GCA_032468095.1). Lineage (NCBI taxonomy): Eukaryota > Metazoa > Chordata > Lepidosauria > Squamata > Pareidae > Pareas > Pareas carinatus. Next base: position 15,075 of record JANHFO010010134.1, on the reverse strand, counting down.
AGCGAATACTAACATTACTTTTATTGTAAGGTTGCAATAACCAAATTTTGCATATATGAAAGTACTTCTTCCCTTCTTTACTTTCAATTTAGGGATGCTTTCTTCAATTTGGTAACCACCTTTAAAGCGCTCCATGGCATAGGGCCTAGTTACTTGCAGGACCACATTCTACTAAGTAATACCTCCCACCGACCCGTTCGCTCCCACAGAGAGGGCCTCCTCAGGGTGCCGTCAGCCAGACAATGCGG
>JANHFO010010132.1:9386-24366 GCA_032468095.1 Pareas carinatus | reverse complement strand
CTGGAAGCCGCCCTGAGTTCTTCGGGAGAAGGGCGGGGTATAAATAAAATTTTACTTACTTACTTACTTACTTACTTGCTTCGGTTATAAGTTCACTTATTTCATTCATCACTATTTTCTCAGTTTGTTTCCCAATCTACCCTTTTAACACTTTACCACAATACATCTTGCCATTTTTCAGTTTTGAGTTTTCAAGTCCTCATTAATTTATCTTCTCCCCTTCTCTTCTCTTTTCTTTCTCTTTCTCTTCTCTTTTCTCTTTCTATTTTCTTCCTTTCCCCACCTTCTTCCCAACCTCTCATTACTCTTTCTCTCCCACTCTCTATTTTCTTTGTTCATCAACTATAATTTTGAAGAGATAAAGGGGTAAACAACATAAAATACATGCTCAAGTTTTTGTGTGTTTAAACCTAGAAAGTTGTAGAAGTCAGCAATTTGCTCACTATAGTTTAATAGTAAGGGAATGGATTATAATAATTAAGAACAAGTATAGCTGTTTAAGAGACCTGTTAAATACTGTTCACTGACTAAACAAACTTCGGATCTCAGACAATCAAAAGAGATTTGCATTAACAATTTATAAATCTAATCACATTGAAACAAAAAAATTAATGTCTTATAACCATTTAAAGACTAACATATTTACTGTGTGTTAAGCTTTTGTGAATCACTATCTACTTCATCTAAATCATTAAGCATTTTACAGTTACAGATACTATTTCCTTGTTATAATTAATGGATATAACACATAAATTATTATAGTTCAGTCTAACATACTGAGGACACATTGCTTTAGCTTCATGAAACTGTTTTGTACTAATTGCTTCCATGGCCCTATTTTAGTTTATAAATCAATTAATCTTATAACTTAATGTTATAAATGCTAAAAGAAATAACAAGCTATTTTCAGTGAATAATATAATTAAATATCCTTAATAAAATCAATAAAACTGTCAGGCATGAATAGTCAGATCCACATGTGAGGAGTTCAATTAAGTGGTTTATTGCTCAAGCCTATAACACAGGAATCTTCCCAACTTTGTGCCTGGGTCAGACTAGATAAGGTTCAATGATATTCATAGGGTGTGTGTGTGTCAGGCTTCACCCTCTTATGCCCACATAGAGATTCCAGAGTAATTCCCCATTTGACTCCCCTGACTTGACCAGTTTTTCTCCAACGAAAATTAATAAAATATAGAAACAAACCTCACTCATAATACTATAAGCATTCAGTACATCAATGCCTGTAAGATAAGAACAAACAGAGCTGGAGGACGGAGTTAAAGGCATCATCAGTTTAAAGTCCTTGTGTTTAGTTCCCCCTTGAATTCTGTTGGTTCTTATCCAGCACCAATTTATGCTGACTGTTAGTTAACCACATTGTTAGGTATATTTTTTTGCTGCAATCTTACAAATGGTCCTGATTCTTTGTACCTGACAATACTTGGTAAAAGGGAGTTCTTAGCCTATAACTAACGTGTAAATATGATAAGAGTTGGTACATATTGCCTTTTAAGTGACTTTATTATTAGGATTCCAACAAAGAGAAAACTGTATCTCACATCCTAACTCCATGGCCCTCCATTGATAATGGAATGAACTTTCTTTCCATTTCCTGCTCCTAAGAATACAGACAGCATGGTGCAGGGAAAGGCTTTCCTTGACTGATTCTGGAAACAAATAAGTAATCAGTGAGGGGTCCTTAGTGCTCTCTGAGCTTCCTTGTTTTCTTGCAGACTTTTCATTACCTGAACTAGGTAACATCATGAGCACTGATAATGTTACCTAGTTTGACTAATGAAATGTTTGCAAGAAAACAAGCAAGCTCAAAGATTACCAAGGAGTCCTCATGTCAACCCTGAGCTACAAATATTCTCCTTAAATAGGCAATCAGTGCATTTATTTCAGGCTGGATTGCATGATCCCTTACAGCTTGTCTCCTCAGGCTCTTATGATCATGTTTTGTACTGTTTGTCCTCTCTGGATCATTATGGGCATCCATATATAAAGCATGTAAGAATAAACAAAACAAAAAGTAACCAGAACAAGCGCCACACAAACTGAGCTGTCGCGGTCTAAAAGCAGCCATGACTTTGTATCTTTGGATTTGGGAAAAGCCATTCATTCCATGTCTCCAAGATTTTCTGGGCCTACAGTAGCAGAGCTGAAATGAAGAAAATACAGTCTTACAAAATTTTAAAAAACAAGTTTATAACATATTAACATTCATATATTGTCCTAAGAAAACGTAATAGTCTTTATTTGTATACTTCTTCCAATGGAAAAATAATTGTTTGTAACAAGTCATGTCAGTTTAGCAAATAGTTAATGGAAAAAAATACCTAGCATACCTATTCTATTTCCTGAGTCATGACAACATTGAGGAGGTTGTTAAGACCATTGGAAAAATAGAAGGAAATGCCAAGCATATAGTTGAAAAAGATTCTGAATATAGATTTTTCAAAACTCTCTTTTGGCTTTTTATTTTTATCTTGCTTCTTACAAAGAACAGCTTGCTTAGAATTAACTCTGTGCTTTCTGTTTTAGATTTAACATCAAAGTACAGTTGCAGATTGTAGCAAGCTTCATGCTTACTGGTGTTTCCGGGGGTGCAAAATATGCTCAAAACGGACAACTTTTTGGACGGTTTAAACTCACTGAAACCCTTTCGGAAGATACTTTGGCAGGGCGACTGGTGATGACCAAAGTCAATGCTGTTTATTTATTGCCAATCACTAAAGAGAAGTCAGGGCTGACCCAAGGAACCAAAGAGAAAGTATATGAAGCAATTATTGAAGAAAAAACAAAGGAATATATCTTTCTGAGAATATCCAGGGAGTGCTGTGAAGAGCTTAACCTTCGAACAGATTGTGAAATGCAGGTATGTTGGGGTGAAATCTTTTTTATTTTATACTGTATATATGAAACCAATACAACATTTTAAAGAGAGATCTGAAGACAAGGAAGAGCTTATGTGTAAGGCTGTAAAATAAATTGAGAAAGAATAAAGAAAGTGTATTTCTGTAGTTGTATTAGAATAACAATTGGTAGGGTCATGACTTTTCTGGTTCAAAAAATAGGTATAGAATACCTTATTGGAACTATTGCTGTGAGTTAATCTTGGTATTATGAAACAGAGACAGAAGTATCATCTCTAAAAACTTTGGTAGTTGTGGCAATCGGAAGTAAATAGCAGGGCAGAATGGCTCATGTGAGATTCAAAGAAAACTTTTTAAATCTTTAAATAGATGTGTCTAGTTGTGAACACACCTGCATGGTATGGACTTCTTTCTTCAATCAATTTTTATTACAGTCATAGACCAGCCCCAATGTGATCTTCCTATTTAGCATTTTCATTTAATACACACATTACTAAGTGTAGTATGAGATATATTTTTCCCCAGAACAGCAATCCTATGAAGAGAGGGGTCAACTTATTCTCCAAAGCACATGAAGGCAGGACAAGAAGCAATGGATGGAAACTAATAAGGAGAGAACCAACCTAGAACTAAGGAGAAATTTCCTAACAGTTAGAACAATTAATCAGGAGAACAACTTATCTCCAGAAGTTGTGGGTATTCCAACACTGCAGGTTTTTGAGAATAGATTGAGCAACCATTTGTCCGAAATGTTATAGGGTTTCCTGCTTGAGCAGGGGGTTGGACTTTCAACTATGTTATTCTGTTATTCTGTTATTCTGAGGTTGTGGAAGCCTTGGTTGTCTCTGAGCTTGGTTGTTTGGTTACAAACTTTTCATTACTCAACAAAGTAAGCTAAGCCCAGAGAGCATCAAGGCCTCTACAATTCAACAGTGAATACACATATTCTCTTCTATTGGAACCTATGATGTTGTGTTGGACTGGGAGAGAATAACGGACCCAAAGTTCCCAGTGAGCTTCCATGATTGATGATGGACTAAAATCTGGGTCTCTCCACTCTTAGCTTAACATCTTAACCATTTGACAAAATTGATCTTATTAACTTGAATAATAAGAAAATATCTTATTATCAAAGCCACTGTTCCATCTTCATTAGTTTTTTTCAAATTGGACTGTAAGAAATATATGGAGCTTTTAAATTATCTCATATTAGATATAAATAAGTATCTAATTCAATTTTTATGTTTGTTTTTATAGGTAATAAAATTTAATAGATTAAATTAATCATTGGCATTTAAATATGAACGTATGCCTTTTGTTTCCAAGCTAAAAATCTGTTCTGATACAGAAAAACTACAGGACTGAACCAAGTCAGTCTGTTATCCTCAAGGTTTAGATATCAACATCAATGCAGTTTTTTTCAGTATGTAGTACTCACAGATTATTGATTATGGGATCATCAGTGATTTCATATTTTTGCCTGAAAACCAGACTTTTAAAAGAATTCTATCTACAACCCTGCTGTTTGTTTCTTTGACTTTCATCTGTGCTCACCAACACTTTTTACTCCACAAATCTGGCAGGAACCATTGAAATTGCTTTAAATGGTGTATCTTATCAACCTCTTCACTGTGCTTAAAAGTGAACAACTTCCACCCCACTTGAAAAGATACATATTATTGTGTACTATTAGAGTGGGAATGTGACAAAATGTAGTCATCTCTAAACAGACCCCTCAAGGTGTGCTTGTATCTGTGTGTCTTTAATGGTTCTATTGTTATGGCTTCAGATCTTCTACTCCACACACTAAATAATTGTAAAAGTTTATTTTTGTTTTGGTGATCAAAAGTAAAATATTTTTACTTAGCATTTTCCATACTTTCCTTCAACAAAAAATATTCATTCTTAAATAAAAGAATGTAAAACCTAAGCTATAAAAATGAGCAGAAAAAAACCCTAAAATTGTTGACAGAGAATCAAAATAAAGCTAGTATGAGTATCAAAATAAAACTAGTATGATAAAATGCAAAGAGCTAAAACCTGGAAATTTAGGAAAACTTAAAATGTAAGATGCTTTTTCTTTAATAAAATTTCCTTTGCAGGAACACTTGGAGATGATTAATTAATTATCACCCTCTGGTTCATTTGTGCTGTATCACATATTTTGCCCTACAACATAACTTTTAAAGAATAGAAAATGGCATTAAAAATTCAAAAAAGCAGAAATCCTTCTGAAGGAGTTTTTGTATAAACGCCTAATTATAACATTTAAACTAATACATATTAATGGATTCATTGTAGATAAAAGAAAAAAACAGATTGACAATGTACTCAGTAAGTGTCCATTTTACTAACTGTGATAACACTAATTGCATTTCAAGATAAGTGATGGAGCACTATAGCAGAAATAGTTTGTTTTGCAGAAAAGTGAAAATACTTTGGGAGAAATCTGTCTAGACAATAATGGCAGCTCCATCTTATTTCAATATCATGATTGAAGCAGCATAGTTCTCTCTTTAGTTCTCTGTTGAATAAAAGCTGTTGCAACCTGTGATAATCAAATTAAGCACAGAGCAGCTCCAATTTAAATACAATTAAATGTAATATAATTCTGATGGAGGAGATAGATGTAGCCATCTTCATTTATAGGGTACATTTCAACTTACTTCATTTGAGAATGTAGATAGGTACCTTAAAACAGTTGAACAATATAGTCCTGATTTGATCTTATATGAGTTCACTCACTTTCTTGATCTCAGACTAAATAGTGCATTTGCTAAACCCTTATTAAAAATAAATTCATAAGTCTCCTAAAATAAACAATAAATGACCAAGACCAAGCCTAATAATTTCTTGTAGTATACTGCTAAAATGATAAGGATGACTAGAAATGTTTCAAAAGGTAGTTTTGAGTGTTGAGAACCATAGGAACATTTTTGACAGAAGAGATAAATGTGAAAAATGTGACCTTGTTAATGCTTCATGACCTCTCAGTGCCTTGAGTATGTACAAGTTTTTAAATTTCATTTTTAGGTTGGTAGTGAAACATATTACATAAAAATAGTTCACTTATTCTGTTTATATTAGAAAGCCCTATGTGCTGTATTTATTTTTGCCTTCCATGGAATATACATAGTTTTTTTATCTTTCTGTGAATTTTATGTATGAGGCTACATTTAATGTAAATTCAAAATGATTTAATCAATTAAATTACATTACCCGAAGGGAGCAAAGAGCAACTGCCTTGACTACACCTTCCTCTGTACAAAAGATGTAAATGATGTTTAAAGCCTTTAACAGCCATGGCACAGTTCCCTTAAGATTATATATTTCTTAGCTTTTTTGTAAGCTATGAGAAGCAGAAGAGAGCTTACTCCATTGATTCTGTTTTGAGTTTGCTGGATTAATGGCAATCAGCACCATTTCAGTTTTAGCATTCTTCTTTGGAATACACTTTTCTGGTTTTTTTTTTTTAAAAAAATTGTATCTGATAGAACAGATCATTTAGGATTATTTCATTTCTGAAAGGGAAAATGAATTTCAATTATTTGTATCTGTGAATATGTCATTTTACAGCTCTAATTATTTTAAATTTTACTATGTATAACAGTTTTACATTTTTTAAAGTTAAAATTTGTATCAATCTATCATCAAATTAGTGATTTTTAAATACTTGATTTCTGCTGTTTTCTACAAATTGTTCTTGTTCCTTTTGCATATTTCACCCAAAAACTATCACTTAGTTTTACTTGCTCACCAGAGGTTTGTTTACTCTTTTATTTAAAAAAATCATCAACTATAAAATTAAAAAGCTCTGTTCTTGTTATATAAATAGAATATGTTAAAATTATTTATTTAGTAAATTTATATAAAATATAGAAAGCTATAAAATGAATTCTAGGATATGGTGTACTGCATGTTAGTAATTTACCATAGAGTGTTGATTGACATCTCTAATGGCATTTTACTATCACCTGATACTGGAGGATGTAATGGAAAACTTATCCTTGTGTTCACCTTTTCTGAACAAATTTTATTTCCATTAAATGCCTTTAATATATTCTTCTATACACGGTAAAATGATTTCTCTATCTCCTTTCTATAGTAGGCATGAAGTGGCTGATTGGCTATTGAGCAGAAGAGCTTGTACAGATTGTAATAAATGAATTTTCATTGATGGAAACTGACAGTGTCACTTTCTAATCAATTGAAAAATTATGTGACAGTCTTAATGTATTCTTTTAACATGCGTAATTAGTTGACATGCTGCTTATATTGCTAATACTCAAGCTGTATATATTTTCTGAAAACAATAATCAGAAGGCTAATTGGCTCTATCTGGAAATAGCACTTCAGTCCAAAATGAAATGGTTCATTAGCAGTGGTGACTAGATTACTTTCAGAGGTTACTTGAAGTTGAATTTGTTAATATCTTTCCTGCATTTTATTAAAAATCATTTATGTATTATGAGTGCATTTAGCTTTACATAATAAAAGATTATTACTGTATATACACGCACACACACACACACACATACACATATACCTATACCTATATACCTATACACATACGTATATATATGCCTATATACGTCTTCATAGATTTTCACGGGTACCAGTATGTAGGTCTAGGTGGGTCTTTTTCCGTATAGGATAGAGAATATCTTGGCTTCTTGCTAGCAAGAAGCCAAAAGCACCAGCCTGAAGATGGCGAATGAGACCTCACCGAAACATCGCCAAGATATTCTCTATCCTACACGACCAAAGACCCGAACACACCTAGACCTACATACATATACACATACATATGTGTGTGTGTGTGTATTTGTTTTCGTAGATTTTCACAGATACAGGTATGTAGGTCTAGGTGTGTTCAGGTCTTTAAAAGCATGGTAGTAAATGAAGTAACATTGCCTTATTATTGCTGGTTTTAAAACAGACAAAAGGATTTTACTGATTTTTAAAAAAATTCTTTTTATTTTAATGGGTTAATAAAATAAAGATTTTAACATCTTGCTCCTTCAAAATAATGTTTGCTGTTACCTTAATTAACAAGAGATAATTTATTTGCATGATATCAGTTTGCAGTATTGACATGGGGTCAAGTAGGAATGTCCTAATTATTGATTACCATTCAAGTTTCAAAAGTTTATTCATAAATTATGTAGTTTTATGGTGATAATATAGGAAATTCATTATTTATCTGAGTGTAACGAGTCCTTTTAATTTCCTGTTTTCTGACATGTTATTTGTTCATTCATTCATTCTTACGTTCATTTTGTATGCACTTAGGTTGAGCTTCAGTTTCAGTTAAACCGTTTACCCCTCTGTGAAATGCATTATGCCTTGGATAGGATCAAGGACAACAGTATCCTGTTTCCAGATGTCAGCATGACCCCCACAATACCTTGGAGTCCCAACAGGTACAAAAATATTAACACTTTGACACAGGATACTAGTATATTAAGATGACAGCATTTGTATTCCTTTCAGTTGGATGATTGATATAACCTTGTTCACTGGAATGTCTTAGATAAAGTAAAAAAATGAGAAATGAATGACTAATTTTTTCTATGGATGTCAAGATTAGGCAATGGACTATTTTTATTCTTTATATCAAAGGGCAGGTTTAATCAATTACGTCCTTTACGGAGGAAACTGCTTTAAAAACAAACTGTTCTTTCAAATGTGCTATACTTAATTCAATTTAAAGCTCAGTTGGAAGCATTTGTGTTGTTTTATATAACAAGCTATTGTGAAAACCTGGACCTGAATGGATCAATCTAAAAGAATTGGGTATGAGAGGATTTTAATCTGTCTGATGACATGAAGTTGCATCTTTTGGTTAGGGATATGATGAGAATCAATGACATTTCTAACATTTGGTTTGTAGTATTTGTAGCATAATAAGGTAGTTTGTGTTTTTTTAATCTGCCCATTAAATTAGCAGGTTACAGGTAGCAAATTAACCAAACTGCTAAGTTTTTGTTTGTTTGTATATTTCTCATTCATATATATCTTGAAGATCAATAAATGCAAATGTTTCCGAGATAAGAATAATCTACTGGCAATATAAGCAGTACATTTTACAGAAAGGTAGCAAAAAAGTATAAAAAAATCAAAAGGTATTTTACCACTCGAATAAACAATGCTGCATGCAAAGCCTTTTGAGTTTGAATTTATAGTGATTTCATTGTTTGAAAGTAAGGTACATTGTAATATAGGCAAGGAGTGGGCAACCTTTTTGTGTTAACAACTCTTTTTTATTTCTATTTCTTTGTGCAAAAGATAATTAAATCACTGGAAAAGACAATATTATGATTTTTGACAGTTCTCTCTTTAGGGTTTTTAAAGGTTGTATAACTTTTATCTTTATCTCCCAGCGGCAATACCAAGCCAGCATTGGTGGATCTTGGAAAAGTTAAGCATGTTTAGACCCTGGGAAGAAGACAGTAGCAAACCACCTCTGTATTGTTGCTGCAAAAATTTGCAATATATATAGTCCTTAGGAGCCAAATTCAGTTGAGGAGTCTTCATCTTTTATCACAAAGACAAAGAGACAGCAATTGTAGAGGTAGACTACAGGTAGTCCTTGCTTAATTGAGACAAGAATTTTCATTGCTAAGTGAGGCGGTTGTTAGGTGAAACATTACAGGACCACGCTGCTTAGCAAAGAGAGTTCCAATACTTAGACCAGGATTGTGCTCTTGTACTTCACAATTTTCCTGCCCTGCCACATTTGCCTCTGTTTCAGTTTCCCCGCTATCTCTTTTGGCCACCATGTATTCTGCCACCACCACCCACACTGCCACCCCACCCATCCCCCGAAAGCTGCTGGCCCTTTGCAAAGCTTTGTAAGCACCTGCCACACAGTCTCCACCTTCACCTGGAAAGGCCCCATCATCTCTACTGCCTCGCCATAGACAAGGAGTACTATACCTTCATGTCCAACTGCCTTCTTCCTGGCTGAACCATCAAGCTTTGGTAGATGAGGCTCTGTTGCCCTGCCATGAGCACCTGGATTCTGGGCCAGCAGCAGGAAGAAATCGGTCAGATGGTAGCGATTGGGGGGGAGGGCTTTGCAGAGGAGTGCAGGCCAGCAAAACGGACAAGAATGGGGGGAGGAATAGGAAGGTGGGGGTTGAAGCCCCTCTGCAGTCCTCTGTACGCCTACTTCTAAATCTACCTCTGCTTCTGCTAAAGCTACACTTAAAAAAACACATTAATCTTCTGTATGAGGTCTTAAGCACTTACTACCCCAATTTCACTTTTTACAAAATGTATAGTGTTAGTATTTTTCGATGTCAGAGGTAGCATTTCAACATCCCTCCCTCAAATTATTTAAAAACATCCACCCGTTTATTTGATTACATTTTTAAATTATATGGTTCATTTCGGTTTTTGCTAGTATCACTTGTATTTGGTTAATTAAAAATAATATTATGTGGTGTTAAATTGAACAATGAGCAAACAAGTATTATGGTGATGTGATAACCATTGAAAGTTTATTGCATCTCTTTAAACTTAGCTTTGATTGTAAAAACAATGTGATAGAGGTTGAAGTTAATAAGGGCTGTTCAAAACATCGACAAGCTATTTTGAAAATCAAAGGCCTGTTTTGACCTGTTTCAAAACAAGTTGGGCTGTTTTAGGCCGTTGCACAGAATGAAACAGGGCTATTTTGTTCCAGGCAGAAGAAATGTGGAGGGAGCAGGTAAAAAGCCAAGGATGTCATCTCTTGATGTGAAGCGGGATAGAAGGAGTGTCAGATCTGTGGCAAGTGAAGTGGTGGAAGATACTGGGATGGGTAGCTGAAGGGGTAGAAAGAGAAAAGATGCTGGGAAAATTAGAGACTGGCCAGTGGAACATGCTGCGCTGGGACATCAATGGCAATAGTTGAGAGAGGAGGGGAAAGTGCTGGAAAGCTTAAGGGCAGATGGACCAATGGGACATGAGACATTGGTGACAATTGAGTGAAGGAAGAGAAGTTAATAAGATTGGGAACAGGCAGGTCAGTGGGGACGAAGGGAGGAGACAAAGTGTAATAGCTTGACTTACTCAGCCTATCCGATTTTGTTTCATGTGAAACAGAGTGTTCTGGACTTTGGTTCTGGTCAATCTGAAATGATTTAACAGAACCAGGGGTGAACAACTATGGCAACTTTATAACCTGTGGACTTCAGCTCCCAGTGTTCCTGAGCTAGCCATTCCTAGTTAATAAGTCAGATGGTATAAAATATTAAACAGTTTTAATTCTTTTTTTAAAAAAAGACATTATTTATTCAGAGTATTAGTTGTGATTATTAAAACAGTGTAAGAATTTATTAATACAAGGTTTGTTTTGATGTGTCTTTGATTATATCCTGCTTTCTGTTGTGCAGGCAGTGGGATGAGCAATTGGATCCTAGGCTCAATGCAAAGCAGAAGGAGGCTGTTCTGGCCATCACAACTCCACTGTCAATTCAACTGCCTCCAGTCCTTATCATCGGTCCTTATGGGACAGGCAAAACCTTCACTTTGGCTCAGGCAGTCAAACAGATTCTCCAACAGCAGGACACTAGGTAAGATGGGATGATCTGCAAATTTTTAATCAGAAGGCAAATGCCTCCTTTTATTTAAAGGTTAGCAGTGTAGAGTTTTCATTCAGCTTTACCCCCTCCCCCCTCCCTCATTGTCGTACATAGATATTTAGGAGAGCATTTTTGATTCTAATCTTTCCCTTTGAAATTAAAATTGGCAACCTTTGAAGAAAAGCACAGCATTCCATTTAGAAATCAGTGACTTTGTATAGCATTGTATAAGTGATCTTTGTTTATAAAACTGCATTACTTTTTTTTCATTTAACCAACATTGATGTGCCACTAATTCCTGTGATTCTGAGTGGCTTAAAATATATAAAACTAAAATATGCGTTAAAAATAGAATAAAAGCAAGTAATTATAAATAAAACTTTAATACTCTAAATAACATGAAGGTGGGGGCATACAGGATCCTGGGACCATCATATTCCAGGCAGAAGGGGCAGCACCTGAGAATGTCTTCCTACTTGGTCAAGGCAGGAAGGCAGGTTCTGTCTGGGGAAGATGGTCCTGAAGTAGGGGAAAGCAATTTCAAAAAAATTTATTGAAAGGATGTACATTCCCACATAAGTTAGGAACATCATTAAATCATAAAATTTGCAGATTAATTTCATTGAAAGAAATATGCAGAACAGATGATCACTATTTTTTTGTAATTTTACTGCTTTGAATGATTTTCTGTTTCTTCATTGCTTTTTTATTTGCACCATTTATTCCAGCAGGATTCTCATTTGCACCCATTCTAATAGTGCTGCTGATCTCTACATAAAGGATTATTTACATCCATATGTAGAAGCAGGCAATCCCCAGGCGAGACCTCTCAGGTATTTTTTTAAGGTTTATTACGTATCTATACAATATCTTAAGAAAAGGTGTCTGTTCAAAACAGTTTTGAAAAATCATAGAGCTTTTCAAGTTTATTGGCATTTTAAAATGATGCTTTTGCATAACCTAGAGACTATAACATGCATAATGAAAGAATGTCATTTGTGAGCTCATTTCATGCATTAAAGATAAAGACATCCTTTTTTAAGTTGTTCTTATGTGTTTAGTTGTGCTTTCCTAACTGAACAAATTTTGATATGGTCCTCTAAAAAGCTGCTAAAATATTTTAACAAAATATTGGTTGCATTTTATTGGGGTAAATAATGCTTCTTTAATTCAATTTAGAGTGAACAATTGTTTAAAAAAACTATGTATCTGCAAAATCATAAAAAAATTAGTTCAGTATCAACCTGTTTGTGTATTTAAATGAACTTGCTTCATGTATTTATAGAATTAGCAAAAGAAAATTATTTGGGAAATAAAATATATGTGGTCTTTGTGAGAAATTTGTGTATAGAATATGTAATTTTTTTCTTAAAATGTATATATGTATAATTTAAGAGTTCATTTAAGTCCTAAACCTTCTGTGAAAACTTCATCACTGCATTCTGTTGTCCTGACGTCAGGACAGTAGTTGAGCATGGATGGAATATTTCAGCAGATAAATGTTTTATATTTAAAATACTAATGGGCATGTGAAGTTGTAGCTTTTCTCTGGTGTCGCCTGTAACAAAGATTACACCATTCATAGCAACTTAAAATTTATAAAGTAACTCAATTTTGAACTGTCTCAAATTCAAAACACTCCATTTCAAATGCAAGATATTTTGAATTTAAAATGTTTTGCATATCATTGTAAGCAGTCTTGATTTCTCCTAGAATATTTCCTTTCTTACTCTGAGATAGTTTAGAATTAGATTTTCTACCTTCTACCCATAGAAATAGAAAGGGATCGCATGCGTCGAAGATATTTTTCTGCAAGGAAAATTCCTACAAGAGTGTTCGTTTTCGAAAGATCAGATAAATGGCAACAAGTGACTTTAAGAGACTTAAAAGAACAGGGAATGTTTGAGTACAATAGAACATATTTCATTATTTTCCTACATCATTATTTTCATAAAATTATAGATAAGCTATTTTTTCACCTTCATTTGCAAACAGAACATTGGGTTGTATGAATAGGTATCACTAGGGAAATTGATTGTGTTCATTGCTGATCATATTTGGATACGATCATGTTTGAGAATAGGATCTATTTCTCATCAGTATAATACAAGAGTTAAGCTATCTGACTGGAATAGAGTAGATCCAAGAGCATCCTCCATCACCCAGCCAATGGGTGATTCTGGACCAGATATTCTCCTTGCCCAGTCCTGCTAATTCTACCATGGTCATTGTTGTGCGGATAAAGTGAGAAAAATTTCTATAGAAGTTTGAACTCAACATAAGGATGGAAAATAAATGCAAAGACTGAAACAAATAGGGATTTCTTCAATGCAAATCACATTGAGTACATATTCTTACAGTCTTTTAATTCCTCTGTAACAGCATTGGCTTGGCTCACTGAAATAAGTTGTTTGTTATCATTTGATGAACATTTAGCCTTAGGTGACAAGAACTCAATATTACAGCTTTGCATGCAGTGGGTCTTAAATTCAATTTCTTGCAATTCTAGTTGTAAAGGAATTCACAGAGTGGACTAGAAAGCTAAGTCGCTGCTAATACAAATAAACAATTGATCTAGATCAGGGGTGTCCAACTTTAAGACCTGTGGACTTCAACTCACAGAATTCCCCAACCAGCCATGTTGAAGAGTTGCCATTTAATTTTTTATTTTATTTTGATAGAACTTTTCTAGAGTTTATTTCTATAATGGATTCTGTTACTTGCAGAGGCAAAGAAGCAGCACAGGTGCCATTGAGTCAAAATATCTGGTTCATATTGATCCCTTAGAACAGTGGTTGCCAACCTGTGGGCCAGGGCTGTGAAAAAATTTTGGTGGCCCGCAGGAAAATCTGAAGATAATTTGAATTTTTTTGTATAGGTGTTATTCAGGGCAGGCAATTGCTTAAGAAGAAAAGAGGGGAGATTCGCATGGAGGAGGAGGAATGGGGAGCAAACCTCGCTCATCCATTGGCTAAAACCGTTTCAGCAGGAAAGAAGAGACAGAAAAAACAAAAGGGCAATATGCAAATAGAAAGAGTTGCATGATGGTCGAATATCCATTCCCCCACGCTGTGTTTTGACCTGGGAGGCATACTTTAGCATTGTAAATATTGTATATTTTAATGAAAAGCCCTGATTATTTATTTTCTTTGTGCTTAGAACTGATCCAAAGACTTTTGAGACAAATCAGTCGCCAACCTAACCTGTTTGAAAATTAAGAATTAGGGTTTATAAAATGACAGTTGCTGGGTGGGAGGAGAGGTGCCAGAGCTGTGTGTGTATGTGTCTCATTCTTTCTCTCTCTCACAAATATCACACTAAAAAAAAAAAGTGTAATACTTAAAGAAACTTCAATTATTTTGCAATAATTAACTTTAATAATTTTGCTACAATTAAACAACCTCTAAAGCTTTTATTATTAAATAAGCTTTTTTAATTTTGTTATATTAAAAGATGTCTTTTATATTAATAAAATGGAAGTTCTCTGATCATTATTTTACAAATGTATGTATCTTAAAAAATTCATATTAG
>JANHFO010010130.1:227534-237931 GCA_032468095.1 Pareas carinatus | reverse complement strand
AGTCTGTTGTACGGAAAAGGGCGGTATATAAATCAAATAAATAAATAAATAAATAATAAATCAGGTTAGAAAACCTCAGACTGCAAATCTAGTCCCACCTTAAGCATCAAAGCCAACTGTGTGACTCCCACCTTCTTAGCGCAGGATGTCAGGCTCAGATGGTTAATCAATTTCTGTTACTACCAATGTATCAATACTAGATTGATCTGGAAAAAAAGGAATAACTCTGCACTTGCAAGAAGAATGCTAGAAAGAAAAAAAGAAATTGTATTAAAGATTGTAATTTTTAGAAATTAGAAATTAAATTTTTAGAAATTAGAAATTAAAAACGAAAAAGAATAATAGAAGGCCTAGAAAAGAAAGAAAAATAGGAAGAAAGAAACAATCTAACTCAAGCTAAACTTGTAAAGTTTAAAGAGAAGAGAAAGAAAACAAAGATGCAAAGAAAAATTTAAAAAGAAATATAGACGAAAGAGAAAAGTAAGAATATATTAATCAGAAAAGAAATATATAAAGAAGTGACTTCTGACTTTCCAACCATCACAAACATAAATATACGTTGTGACATTTAACTCCTCTAAGGTTACAATGATCTCTTTTTTCTAGGCAGTTCAAGTGAATACTGTATATAGGCTTATTGTGCACTAAAACTCTCTACAAAAATCTGAACTACTAATGGCCAAAGCAAATTGGCAGTAGATAAGAGTCAATGGAATTCAAGGTGGGCTGGACTTAGATTTCTTGTGAGCACCAAGGGACTTGAGACTAATTATGTGGTTGACCCCTCCCTCAAGCTCAGTTGGGTCACTTCCCATATCAACTTCCTCAGAAGTCCATTGTTCATCCCCGCTCTGAAAACACAGGGCTATTAGTAACTATGTTGTGGTTAATGTAATGGATGTCTTCCCTAGCAGAAAATAGTAGTTTGATCATTTTATCAATTGCTTTAGGAGAAAAAAATGATTCAATTCGCACTGTAGTCATTTCATATTTTCACTTGAAAGGTAATAAAATATATGAAGCTAGTTACTGGCATATGTAAAATGACACAATTTCTATTTAGCTTCATTCATTCCGCAATTGCTGAGTTTGGAATTTTTGAAATTGAAAACCAGAGTACAAGGAACGTTAGATTGAAAACAAACAGGGACTAAAAGAAATAAATCCAAATTCAAGATTGATGTAAATCAACCTAACTTCAGTGAACTGAGCACACTACTCTATTTAATAAACAGGGAACACTTTTGTCATAGTGCCAAATAGCATTTTAACAGGCTAATGAACCTAAATAGATAGATAACTAATCAATGAATATAATTTATTAACAATGTAATTTTTCCCCATTCTTGGCTTAGAAAGGATCCAACTAAAGTCACAAGGGGAAAACAGGTCTCTTTCAGCAGTAGTGCTTAATAGCAGGGCAACGCACCAAGCAGGATCCAGAAACTATCTGGATACTGCTTGAACTGAACAGAACAGGTTTATATGGTAACCTCTACCCTGAAAAGAATTTTCTACTGATTTCCATAGGTGTTCCTTTGATGAAGTATCCATTATCCTGTTAGCCTCTCTAGGTCTTGGACTCAAATCTGCAAGTTGAAATATTTTATTCCACTAATGGAGGAAGCTTTCGAACCAAAAAGGGGAGCTGGTGGGCATGCATTTTTCATTCCTTTCTTATTAGGAAGCCACTAATCACTACATGCTCATATATATATATATGGTTCCAACTTTGATCCAGAGCATATCATGAAGTTCATATCTATGTCCACTCTACGTGTAGAATAGACCACAACTATATCTATTTAACAACTTAATTTAAACTATATCAATATAAACTATATTAAACTTAATTTAAACACTACTGGGCATTGCAAACCAAAAACAATTAGATATAAGGGCAGAATTTTCCCCATGCCATCAATCTGCTAAACAACTAACTTACACAATCCTGTTAAATTATCAAGTAGGAATATATCATTATTATCCTTCTCATCTTTCCTATTAACTATTACCTATTCTCTTATTTGTATGATAATTAACTTGCTGCTTATATCTTACAATATATAATTGTTATTTCATTTAGTATCCAAGTTTGACTTGTAGATTGATTATTAGTATTTCTATTACTGTTCTAAGTCTATCACAAAAATGTATCTTATGGCATGATGAATGTGTTTTGTGACATGATGATTGTACTTTATAACATGATGACATGATGAATGTACTTTATGATTATGAATATATTTTATTATTATGATCGAAAGCATGTACACCGGAAACAAATTCTTGTATGTCCAGACACACTTGGCCAATAAATTCTAATTCTAATTCTAATTCTAAACATTTAAACCAGACATTTGAGTATTGATGGCCATAACATCTAATACATCATGGTAGATCCAACCGTCAATGATAAGTTTAGACTGGATTTGGAATTTATGCCCACTTATTAAGTCCTTCCCAAGGACCTGGAAAAGGCAGATGTTGTTGTTTAATAATATTAAAAGCTATAATTGCATTTAGCAGTTCTTGCATTTTATGCATTTCTTCTTAATTCTTGGTCTTGTGTAGTCAAAATTAGCCTCATTGTCTCTTTCTTCAAATTTATTGCTCTTAGCCACTTTCTGGTCTTGCCTGTTTTGCTTCATTTTTTTTTTGTAATGAATTGACCATGTAATATTTTGCCTTCCCATGTCTCTTTTCTATTCTTCATTTGATCTTTCTTGTAAGCTAGCTTGGTCTCTCCAAAACCCAGTTTATTATTAAACTGCAGCACCAACAAATAAGAAAAGGAACAAAATCAAATTAAGACCAAACTGGTATTCAAGAATAATTTTTGCTTATTATAACTTTCAAGTAAAACCACTAAAGTGTTAATGTATCATTAGTGCTTTTCAACTGACAATGATATAGACTGTGTGTTCTGCCCTTTGCAACCACAGGTGGTCCTTGACTTACGACCACAATTGAGTCCAAGATTTCCGTTGTTAAGCATGTCACTTGTTAAGTGAGTTTTGATCCATTTTATGACCTTTCTTGCCGCAGTTGTTAAGTGAATCACTGCAGTTCAGTTAGCAATATGGTTGCTCAGTAAATCTGGTTTCCCCATTGACTTTGCTTGTCAGAAGGTCACAGAGGTGATCACATGACCTCGGGACACTGCAACCATCATAAGTATGAGTCACTTGCCAAGCATTTGAATATTAATCATGTGACCGTGGGAATGCTGCAACAGCCATGTGAAAAATGGTCATGCCATTTTTTCCAGTGCCCTTGTTAACTTCAAACAGTCCATAAATTAACTATTGTAAGTTGAGGATTATCTGTACTGTAACATCTCTGAAGAGCCTCAGCAGTTCTGCCCAATTCACTCACCTGAACAGATATGACCTTGTAATACATCACAAATACTAGTACATTCACATGAGCAAGGTTTTGCAGCAGGCTCAGATCCTGAGAGAACATAGCAGTCTATGATTGGCCATAAGGATGTCACCTAAAAGAAATTGTTCTGGGAGAAAGAAATTTCAAAAACAGATTGCAATGTGAAATTAATGAGCCAAATATATTCAGTGTTTCCTTCTCTTTCTCATGATTAGCCCTTTTGTATATTACAAAGCCCATCAGTGCAAAAATAACCTGTACTCTCACTCAACTATTGATTTATAAACAGGCATTGTTAATGAGGAAGCTATCTCCGTACTCTATTTTGCATTTATTCTCCTCTCCCTGTTTACAATCAGGTCTCTCCAATAATGGGGATATATTTCCAGTTAGCTGATGGTAGTCTAACTGTTGAAATAGACTACAGCTCATGAAACTTTATGCCACAAAAACTTCCCTTGTTTTTAAGACACCATAACTTTCGCTTTTCTATTTTTCTCCATGACGTGAAAAATACAGCTCTATTGTACAACTTAAGCAAACTTGCACAGCAGAGAAACCTCACATAAATCACATATGTTCAAAGTAGAGTTGTTGTTGTTGTTTTTAAAAAAGTTAACAGCTATTATGCAACAGAAAATATTCAAGCTATTTTTAATGTGGCCTCCTCTCTAATCTGCTATTCTAATGTAGCCTTGACAAAGGTGCTCCATAGCCTAGAAAAAATATAGATATAACTCAATTAAGTGAACAGAGAAGGAAAGAGACAGGGTAGTCAAAAATTATTTATTTATCTATTTATTATTTAGACTTATATACCGCTTAACAGTGCTTTACAGCACTCTCTAAACGGTTTACACAGTCAGCATGTTGTCCCCAGCAATCTGGGTCCTCATTTTACCGACCTCGGAAAGATGGAAGGCTGAGTCAACCTTGAGTCAGTGAGAATTGAAACTGCTGAACTTTTGATGGCTAATGGCAGGTGGCAGTCAGCAGAAATAGCCTGCACCGCTGCTTTTTTTAATCACTGCACCATCCTGGCTCATGATCAACAAGTTCATATACTTTCAATTGCCAATTATATTCTTTAAAATTGTGTATTTTTAATATTTGGAAGATGTTTTTAAATATTAGACATTCAGTCCTGATGATATAATAGAATTTCGCCTAGAGTTGAATAGTAAATTGAAGAACAGCTGTTATTTAGCATACACATCCAGATCGATGCATTCTCTTTCTCTTACTTCTATTTCAATGTCTGGGATAGATGTAGATATATTATACATCTATCAATATATTTTTTTCTTTTTGTGGGGGAGATGATACAAGCCTTACTCTAGGCTGAACAAATGCTCAGAGGCAGGAATGGATTAAAAGAATCAAATTGAATCCTGGTCTATTATGAAACATTATAGTGTCAACCAGTATTGAGTCTGTCTGATTATAGGTGAAAGGGTGAAAGGTGAAAGGAAAGAGGAGGGGTTATACCCAGGTTTCAGAAAATAAAAATGAAACAAAAATGTTGAAGACAATTTTGTCTACAGGCACTACAATTATGGTGGCTATAAATCCACAATCTGGAGGTTTTTGAGTGTTTTGACAAAAAATTTTTGTGTTTGCTGGATTGTCCTGACTAAGTTATCAAAATTGGAACTGTGCAGAAAGTAAATTTCTCCTGGTCTTACAAGAGTTTCAGATGCAGTTAGATTTTCTGCTAGTGTCCTGTTTATAAAGTTGCATGGATATTAAGGTGATGGTTCTATACAGGTAGAACTTACTATCTGCCTTGTGCAGCGATTGATTGCACAGGTTTGCTTTCTTTTAATCTGGCACTGCCCAGAGAAAAACCTGGAGTCCTTTCATCCAATCCTAATGTTGTATCCTGGGCTGGTAGCACGAGAAATCCGTGAGCCGCCATTGGCGGGAGATACAAGGACAATCGACTGCCAATCAGGAGTGAGTGGAATAGCGCTCCGCAAGACCATTGACCAGCCCCCGGACCCAGGGTTTTTGAATTACCTATTTAGAGAGACACGGAGCAGATGCCCATTGTCTCGGTTTATGTTCTTCAATAAAGTTGGTTGCATTACGATCGTGTCTGTGTCCGTTGTCTGCCCTTCTCATGCTACACAACACCCACCATGCTTCCTTAGCAAATATATCTGGTGCTTGTCAGAAAGACTTCTCTGCATTCATATTCTACTCTCTATGCATTCACTCTCTGCTTGGAAATGAATCTTTCTACTCCTGAGTAGACCTGGAAGAACAAAATACTCCTTCAGTCAGATGCCTTCTCTGTCCTTGTGAGAGGAGAACACTAAACAATTAAAAACTCCTGGCACATTCAGTAAACAGCATGAAATTAGCCGTGTAATATTTAATTTATATTTTATTCATTCTTTTACAAATGTATCTACAGCAGTGTTGACTATCAATATTCCTACATTGATTGTAAACCTTACAATGGCAATAAAGAATAACCAATGAAGCAAAATGGATGCTCAGACTAGTTCATGCTATGCACTGTCTGAAGGAGTAGAGGCTATTCCTGCTCTTGCCTGTCTCTTCTTTCTCCTGAAAACCTAATATCAGGATCCCAAAGCGAGCTGAAGGATCGGTGAGCTGGGTTGCATGCTAGAGTAGCAGTGAACATTATATTTTGTTCTTATTGAGGAAGCCTCTGAAGGGTCACAGTGTCTTCAGTTCATAGCAGGAATCTATTTATAAGTAGAAGATATCTTTGGATCTAAATCAAGGTCTTATAGCTGTGAACTAGTTCTGTAGAAGCTGTTAAACATTCCTACACCCCATTTTATAAATAACGTACTGATCATGCTTGTACAATATTAACCAAGAAATGTTTTATCAGCTAGATCTAATAAGAGAATGAGGTAGTTTGTAGATGTGGTTTGTATAAATAAAGCAAATATGGTTTATATCAGTGGGCCCCAACCCTTTGGGCACCAGGGACCAGCTCCATGGACCAGAGGGGGTGTAGTTTTGCATGCTGCCTGCATCTTGTGAATGGGACTTGACTTGTTTGCACTCCTGGGTGCTGGCATGCCGAGGTCCATTGCCGGTCCACGGACTGAAGGTTGGGAACATCTGGCTTATATATTTTGAATCAACATAAATGACTAGAATTGCAGCCTGTACTTTTTGGCTATAGAGCAGGGGCCCCCAACTCTGGTGCATGACTCAGTGTCAAGCCACAATCCGTTCGAAACCAGGCCACAGAAGTGGATTCTACATGTTAAATTTAATTGATTACCACAGAAGTGGTAGGCAAGCGTGCTTGTGCATGTGCATGATGCTGCATTTCTGAAGTGGTGTGCACACGCATGTGGAACTATCCCCTTTCCTCACCACCTTCTCCGCTGCCTCCATTGATCTGCCAAGCCAGAAGGGTTGAAGATCACTGCTGTAGAGGTGTCAGCTGTATAAAACACAGGAGTTACTGATTCAAATGTTTCTGCTCTAGCTTTGTCAAAAGTGGCAGTGACTCATGCCAGTCATTCATATTGATATAACCCTAGTGCCTTTCACATTTAAAAAAAAACATGAAAATGGAGCCACCAAAAATGAAAGAATTAATAAAATATACAACTGGGTCATGCATCCCATGGAAGATGGTATTAAAAAAGAGACTCCAATTGATGAAAATAATCTTTTTCTCCCCAAGAACACATTTCATTTGGACATCAGTAATCACTGTTTCTAAACCTGAATGCTTCTTTGGCTGCACAGTCACTGTTAATTTTCAGAACAGTCCTTCTGCTATGGCCGGTTGAGCCACTGAGGTGGATTTTCTCCTCTAGCACATTGTCTGGATTCTATCTCCGACTTTTCTGTTGATAGCCTTTATGACCTTTAACAGATTATTTATTCTTTTTGGGCAAAAGAGAACTTGACAGCCAGACCAGCTGCAGAACAAAAACATATGGAAAGAACAAGACCATGAAGCTTAGTAAGTTGAATGTTCTTTGTCCTTCTGCACTGGTCAACTCAGAACATTCAAACTTGGCAACTTGAGGGAAACATTGACATAATTCAGCCCAATTACCTGAAACTATATTGTATTAGGAAAAATACTTCACCATACAAAGCAAATGAGGCTCAAATTAAACAGCTGGCTATCCAAAAATATAATTCTTCTAATATTGAATCATCACTTTTTTTAGATTACAATCCTGGATAAACATTCCTAGGTTGTAAGTGAGATCAAATCTCTTCTTCAGAAGAGGGAGAAAAATGAGAAGGTCTTCACTTAGGAATTTTCCAAACTTATATTCGCTATCCAAGGAAACTCTTTCAAGAGTCTCGCCTTCTAACAACAAAGTTCTAAAATCAGGAGTGGCGGTTGTATTACAAGGTGTGCTATGGGTAATGGGAATGAGGCTGTTGCTCTGCAGATCCAAAAATCTTCAGAGAAGGAGGAGGAGAAACAGTGAATATTTCCATCTTATTAGTGTGGGTCTCTCAGAACTTTAGCTAAAGCAATTTGTTCATCCATAGAATTGCCTTATGTTCCGTGTGGGCTGGCTCTGTAAGATGAATTAAGAGCATTCAAGTGTCTCTTTCAATACTGAAGCCATCATGATCTTGAGTTGGATTCAAGTCAACAGCTAAATATTGTTTCTGTATACAGTGATAACATTGGAATCTGGAACCAAATGGAACCAGGGTTGCTGGATAATGAAATTCATCAAGATAATTTCAATGATACCTTCATTCTGTTACAACATCATAGGACTGAGGATGGCTGGAGAACACTCTACAATTTTATGTAACAGAATGCTTTCTTATACTTCTGTGAGCTTGCCCCGTGTTTATAATGCAACACACAGAACTCTCATAAACATCTGAAAAAAGGGACATCACATCTGAATAATTTATTGTAGCTGGCTGTGTGAGCATGCTCAGTTTCATTCTGAGAAGTCTTGTGCCATCTGCTGGTCCTCAGCTGTAATTGGTAGCTGCAGATGCTTGAATTACTGCCCAGCTTGACTGTGACTTGAGGCGTTTCCTCATACTTATATTGCCAGTCTAAGTATGGGTTCCCTACTGTGTCAAGCAATTCTATTGCCGTAGACCCATAATAAAGATTTTTTAAATGTGAAAATTAGTCTTTGGTGAATAGGAATTATTTTCCTAGCTGCTGGAGATACTCAGGTAAAAGGCAGTGACATTTCACATGAGTGGGTCATTGTGTTATTGTTAACACTCAGCTATTATTGCTGCATACCCAGCAGTCGGCACAGATGTTACCCACTTTTTATCACTTAAGAACAAAGAGGTAATTATATTTAACCTTTTTCTCCCCAAGAAATCTAAACAATAAAATGTCACAATAGTGTGTTCAACAGTTAGTGATATAAATATTTATTTAAGTAGCAGCAATAATTCACTGAATGCAAAAGGGGGTCCTAACTAATTCAGAAGCTGACTTGAGCCAATGTCAAAGAGCATACTTTGAGTAGTTACTCCCTTTCTCAGATTAGAACCGGAGTGAGGCAAGTCTCAGATCAGATCCTTCCCAATGGATTATTTGAAGAGGTGCAGGTAGCAATCTCTGTAGACACACAAATATCAGAAAATTTACAGAAATCTAACATCAGCAATATGTCTTGTAGATCAAGGGTAGGTAATCAGACATGTTGCAATTCAGAGTATAAATATGTCTTCAAGATATATTACAGTTCCTATATCACCTTTTTAATGTATTAAAGATACAGTCATGCTACTTCAAATGACCCTCGCCTCTCCAGAATTAATGAAAGTCTTCCTTGGACATCTTTTGACAAATATGCCCATGCTAGTTCTGTGCCAAGCTGAAGTATTTTGCTGTTGTAAGCCAGGGAATGCCATATATCAAGTATTCTGCCCAAATGCTCTCGTCCACTTTTCATACCTGTTTGTGCCATTTGTTCTTCATTTGACAAATATTTTCAGAAAAATAGGGTGGCGAGAGTGTTGAGACTCCCAGAACATCTCTGCAGGATGGACAATATGATTAGCACAAGAATCTATCCTCTTGTTCCATTCTTTGATATGGTGAAGTTAACAGGCAAAACAAAAGTCTAGCAATAAATGCTGTCATTTTCTTTTCAGAGGTTAGTTTTTCTCCCTTTATTGCTGATTAAGTGCATGCTTTGAGACTGGAAAGCAGCATCGGATATGGAATTCTGAGTTTCATACCTGGCTCTGAAATTCCCCTGCAACCAATGTAGTCGGTTCAGTTAGTAACTACTGGCAGATGTCTGGAAAGAACAAGATGAGAACACCTTATATATATTCTCTCAGTGCTGTTGATCTCAAACAATATACCAGAAATCATTTGATGAAAACCAGGTTTGGAGCAGAAGCCTTCGAATGACTTGAAATAATTTACATGAAATGAGATATCAAGAGTTCTAGTGATGGGAGAGGGGAAATCAAAATCAAAATGGAGCTGAAATTTAAGGCTTGTCCTATTGTTCCATAGACTGAGATGGTTCCTTCAGGCAGCTATTTTTAAAAGTCACAAAATGACGGTGGTTTTGACATAGACCTCAAGATAGATATCGGGAAGGGTTCTGTTAAGCTCAGATCAGACATTCCCAACCTGGTGATTTAGGATGGGCATAGTGACCTCATGCCACATCTATCAGAACCTTCTCTAATAAACTGCTTCTTTTCCTGAACTGACACTATAGCTGGGTAATCCAGGAACATACATGATTGAGAAGACATCAGTAACGGAGATGTTTTGGAGCAGATATGAGGATGCTATTGGCTCCTCCTCGATTCAAAGGGATTTGATAGCATAGTTATGGTCAACATCTTGACATTCTTCCCCGCCCTTCCTGTAAATGCCTCTGTTTCTGCTGTTCTTGGTGTTGTTGTTGTTGTTACTTCCAGCAAAAGTTGCTTAATCTGTTTTAGAGGTCTAAACTGTAAATATTTGTTAAAGTTCTATGTAATTGAAGTTATCTGTACACCACCCATTCCCCCCTTTCCCCTCCCGACTC
>JANHFO010010130.1:206466-220331 GCA_032468095.1 Pareas carinatus | reverse complement strand
TGAAAATAATCTGAATCTTCTTTTTCTTTCATTCTAATGGTCAGTCTGTTGATTTCTGCACAATCTAATATTTTCTTTATTATTTTTTCTTCTGGTGATGTTTCTTCTTTTTTACAGTTTTGTGGAAAAACAATTCTTGTCGCCATTAATATATGTACTATCAAATATATGTATTGCTTATCAAATTTTTCTGGTATCATACCTAATAAAAAACCCTTCCAGCTTAAACTCTATCTGTATCCCTAATATTTCTCTTAGCCAAGTATGAATTCTATTCCAATATTTTTTTGCATATTTACAAGTCCATTACATATGATAATAAGTGCCTGAATTATATTTACATTCCCAAAATTTATCTGATATATCTTATAGGTGTCATATGCCATCTATAAAACATTTTATATAAATTTTCTTTATATACTGTTGATTTTGTGAGCCTATAGTCTATTTACCATGAATTTTGCCATCTGTCTAGATTTATATTATATTCAAAATTCTTTGCCCACATTATCATTGCAAACTTATGATTTTGCTTTTATTGAGATCTTGGCTTAGAAGAAGCCATCCTGAATTTGGATTGGGTAAATGGCTATCGTGTTCTATAGATCGATGAGTTCTGGTTAGGTGTAATTCAACTAGATATGGTTAGCTTACACATGCATACATGTCACGCTTGTGACATTTCTTCTTGAAAGGCATTGACTCATAGATAAGGGGCATCTATAGCAAGAAAGCTTTCATGGCTACAGCTGTACAGTTGCTGGATACTTCTATTAGATTACATGCAAAAATGTCTGTGTGTAACACATGCTGTTAAACAGTAGCACTTCATAAGATTCATAACAGAGGCTTATGAATTGTTTTAGTTGATTAACCCAAATAAGACCATTGTAATTCAGTGATCTTTAACATATATTCAAGCAATATGCAATGAGAGATTCATTGTGTGCAAAATAGAAATGAGCAAGAAGTTATAGGGTGCATTTACTACATCAGATAGTATAAGTGTAGTGCTGAAGCACTTTCTTTTCATGTCATCCTAAAGTTTCTTAAAGTTCCTTTTCTGCCTGTTCTTACATCCCAAAGTGTATGAAAGGTAGCTTTATTTGTTCATACGATGAACCTGATGGAACTTCATAAGTCACAAGTGGTGGAACTGATGCCAATTTAATGAATTTTGAGGTTGACTGGTTTACAGTTAGCAAAAGAGCTTCTCTCAACATTTGACATATACTAGTAACTGTATCTAATGCCTTTTTCTAATGCCTGGGGTTTAAGAATATGTACTAGCCATATGCCAACCTAGATATTTGAGCTAGTTAGGTAAATATGCTATAGTACTTACACCAGGATTCATAAAAATAAGCCACAAATGGTATCAAAGTTGCAAATAATAATACAGGTCAAATGAGCATTTGGAAGAAGGCTCAGCAAATTTCAAAGGGAGGATCAACCAGTGACTTAAGTAATAGTCTTTAAAATGCATTCACTGTCTACATCGGGCAATCAAAATTCATATTTGCAATTTAACTCTTTGAAAATTGCTTTCTTAGGAAAAATAATTCTTGCTTTTCAAAAAAGAGGGACGTAGGTTTTTTTAAAAGAATATATATGTAGGTCTAGGTGTGTTCGGGTCTTTTCCTGTGTAGAAAAGACGGGAAAAGACCCAAACACCCCTAGACCTACATACTGATACCCGTGATATATACTGATATATATATATGTATTTAAATCATGTTACGTGTGTGTGTGTGTGTGTGTGTGTGAATTGCTGGTAACAATGTATGTGGAGTATAGAATTGGATTTCCATATTTCAAATGTCTCATTACCATATTAGGTAAATACCATCAGGGCAGGAAATATAGGGAAGTGAGCAATTTGTATCTTTCAAGAGCAGCATATATATGTTTCGTAAAGATTGGATCAAGATTATACAAGGATAGAAACCCTACTTTTTCACTGCATTGGTGTGAAATAACCCTTTGTAAAAAAAATTCCACATGGCAGATGGTAAGCAAAGAAGAGATGAAGATGGGGCCCACAAATCTGGAAAATGTATGTAAGAGTGTCATCTAGTTACACAATCTAGTTAGTTGTACAGTAGGCCACCATAACAAGACAGGCAAAAAAAGTTGAAAAAGTTATTGATTGCCTGCCTGTGTGAAAAAGAGAATCCATCCTTTATCTTGATGCTTCCATTTATAACTAGTTTAGAAAGAACAGAAACTTTGTATTTTGTTAGCTTTTAGAAAGCTGTCGTGGGAATTGTATGTAGTCAGGTAAAGCATTCTTTGACTAAAGTAAGCCGTACATGCAACTGAAAAAGTAAATACTTTTTATAGTATTTTAACCATCTGCTATAAAATTCCCCCAGAAAGAACCATTCAATTCATTTACTTTCTGAATTTTATTCTTATAGCCATCATTAAACAGTGTTTGGATTGGTAGATCATAGGTGCAATCCTGTAACACTGACCTTAGATTAAGTCAAGTGAACTGAATGGTCTTTACTTTGAATTACAGTTTCATACACATAGTGAAATATAATTTGGCCACAATTTTCAAGCTACTGTATGAAATGCAATAGCAAGAAAGACCTGTTGAATATTATGTGATTTACGAAGGCAATTCAAAAAAACCCTTCCATTTGTTTATCAACGACAGACACACACAGTTACAGAACTTTTACTATACACATTAGAAAACTACACTTTTCGACATAATCACCATTGAAATTGAGGCACCTGTCACAACGTCTTACAAGGTTTGAAATTCTTTCTGCAAAGAAATCTCCCACCTGAAATGAAGCCACTCTGTAACAGCATCGTGAAGTGCATTGTCATCATTGAAGCAGTAAGATGCAAGGATCAGAGCATTCTGACTTCTGGTGTGGTGTTGGTTCACAATAATGCTCGCCAACACACCGCTAGACACACCCAAGAACTTTTGGAGCAGTTTAATTGGGATGTTTTTGATCAATCTCCCCACCATAGCTCAGATTTGGTGTTGAGTGACTCCCATCCCTTCTGGCTTCATTCCCAGGAGAAAAATTCCTTTGCAGAAGGAATTTCAAACCTTGCAAGTCGTTATGAAAAGTGCCTCAATTTCAATGGTGATTATGTCGAAAAGTAATGTAATGTAGTTTTCTAATAAAAGCTCTGTATCTGCGAATGTTTGTCATTGATAACCAAATGGAGGTTTTTTTCTGAATTGCCCTTGTATTTCAGAATAAATTTAGAAAGAATTGAACTGTGTATTACAGTTATTTTCTGTATGATTTTAAAATCTTATTCTTTTTGTAATATTGTATTAATTAAGCAGTTTCTCCAAGTACTTTGTAATGCCTCAAGCAGTTCATAGGTACGACCTCCTTGACTCTGTTCCCCAATTAATACACTGCTGCTCAAAAGTTGAGAATTTCAAAACAGAATTGTTTCCTTAATCAAAATAGATGTATTTATGATTAGTCAATAATTATTACATGTTTCATTGCAGTAATGATGCTTCCTCCATGTTTGTATGAGAAAGTCCTGAAAGTGAGGCATTCAGTAGATTTTGGGGTCCTTTTGTTTCATTTTTGTATGATTGACTGTCATTTAGAAAATTCTTCGGCAGCCTGCTTATCATGCATTTGAACTGACATGGTAAAAGTATTTATTTCTGACCAAAGACAACTGCAACTGGAGGATTTTTTAAAAAATCTATGATTTTAAAATAAGTCCTGTCCTAGTGGTTAATATGCTCGGCTTTTCAACCAGAAGACTGTACCTCATGACAAGCTAGCAGTTCAAAAGCATGCAAATGCAAATAGATAAATAGGCACCACATGGTGGGAAGGTAACAATTCTCCATGCACCTTGGCATATAGTCATGCTGGCCACATGACCATGGAAATATCTTTGGACAACGTTGGCTCTCTTGGCTAGAGTCAGACATAATTGGACAGGAGAAACCTTTACTTTTTTACTCCATAACCAATTTCAATTTACTTCCATTCTAAAGGAACCTCTGCAGGAATTAAATCAAAACACTCTGGAAGATGTTTGGAGATCTCTGAATGGGCATGGAAGGAAAAAGCAATTCTATTGCTTTCCACATCTTATTAAAATAACTGGTAAATTGTTTTGCTAGAGTAAAAAAGACTAACATAGTTTGGGTTCTTGCAGCTGAAATGTAATTCCTTCCTGAGTTAGTAGTCTGTTGTCTTGCCAAAGGGAAAAAAGCAACAATCATTTTGTGGGCAATAGACATACCTGCTTTGGAGGCCCCTGTGATGCCTGTAGAAAAACATCAATATTCATCTCACTAGCAATTAACCCTCATATGTGGCATTCTGGGGTAAACCTTACACACACACAAAAATACGTATGAGAAACAACGGATATGAACAACTCGACCATCAATACTTGAACAATTGTACAATTTATTTTCCTATTTCTGTTTTTGTGTGGAAAATGCGATACAAAAAACGAAATCTACCAGGCAATTGAACCAGATTGTCTTCTTACTCATGTTCACATGAACCAACCGAGCTTTGAAAGTAGCAAATATGTAAGAACTTATGTTTTTCTGGTGGACATTCATCTTTGATTTAGTTTCTCTCTCCTGATATACTGAGCTCTTTGTTGGAAATTATTTATTATCATTTCCTTCCTTCCTCCCTATTTTCCTCCTATGCTCTTGGCATTTTCTTAGACTCTTGGCCACCCCTCTCCCTAACCCCTATTATCCCCAACAACAAGGTGTGATAAATTATTCCAATGGTTAATAATTGACCTAAGAAACCTCATGGATGAATTTCATGGCCAAAGTAAGATTCCATTCTTGGACATCGTTTAGCATTTTGCCCACTAAACAAAATTGAAGGATCATACCTTTTCCAATTATTTATTACAAAGTAGTATGCATAATTTTTATAACTCTGAATAGCGATTGCAATTTATTGAAATAGTAATAAACTGAAGCTATAGTAACTAGTTCTGTTAAGTTGGATACACCTCAGGAAGAGCAACTGTATTAGAAATTAATAACTGAAAAATATTTACATGAGCAGTTTACTGGCTGGATAATTTGCAATAAAATAAAAAGTGTATTTTTCTTGATGCCTAACAGAGTTTGATGTTCTATTTTCTTGTGAAACCCCAGTGGAAAACATGCTTTCACAGTGAAAGTAATCCAACTAGATATCTTCACAATCTTAATAGGCAAAGTGGATTGACCTCAGTTCATTTTCATGGAGCTTAGGACAAATTGATCAATTTACTTTGTAAATAATTACCATTTGAATGTTGATTTTCCTTTCCCCTAGATTAGCACTTTAAAAAGCTTCTATCTAGGAATTCTAATTCAGTATAGCTACACTACAGTCACACATTTATGTACAGAAAGATATATTTGTGTGAGGGGGAGGGAAAGAGAAAATATGTATAATTATAGATAAATATACTGGTTCTGGAACTGAGGAATTATTTTGTTTTAAGGAAAATAAATAAATAAAAAATCAGAAATAGGTATGCACCAAACAATAAGGATCAAAATCATCATATATCTTTCTTCAATTAAAAGCTGAACAATTGCATTTATATTAAACAATAGCTGTTCAATAGAAAAAGACTTATCCATCAAGCTACTCCTTTCTGGAGGAAGCAACATTATATAAAATGTAGAAATGTAGGAAGAAACTATCTATTTTCAGAGATAATTCTTCCTCTCTGTGTCCGTTCCACTTAGTTGCAATTTGCTTTTCACTTTGCTTAGTTCTTACAAAAACTTTACCAATGCAAGATGCAAAAAGGGCTTTCATTTTTCAGCCAGCTTGTTGGACATTAGTCCTGAGAAAGAGGAACTGATCTAGGATTACCCAATCCTCAGTGGTTCTTCTGACTCCTAGTCCACTCCCTTTAATGTTATAACACACACTCTCTATTTTTATAGGCAGAATTACAGTAGATCTAATGCGAAATGCAGCAGGTAGATTTTGCTGGAAGTATCTTTGATAAGATAGATTTGCACTGGTTAGTCTTCCAGGCTTCCATTATGTTTACAGATACTATTTAATCTGATACTTTGGATCTGGATTGTCTTCCAATGTGGATCTAGAATAACCACCTAGATTCAAGGGTGATCTCATTAGCAGTCTACAGACTTTCTTTCCACTAGCAAGTATAAGTTAATTAAGTACAAGTAGTTCTTGATTTACAAGTTTGTTTAGTGGCCATTCAAAATTACGACAGCATTGAATGATGGGATTTATCACACACACAAACACATCGTTGCAGCACTCCCATAACCACATGATCAAAATTTGGGTACTCATCAGCGTATCCAGCCTTACGTCCGCAAGAGTGCTGAAGCCCCTCCCAATGGCATGTGGGGCTTCTCACACCAGAGGCCTGACTTCTCCCTGTCCCACCAAGTCCAGAAGACCTTAGTTAGCCTCTTCCCTCAACCAGTGAAGTTCCTGTTCCTGTCCAGCTTTGAGGAAGATTGACTTTGCTTGCTTTATAGCTACGTCTCATATATATTAGTACATCTGTCAGCAGCAGTAGAAAGGGAAAATTAAGTGGACCTGTGCATGGTGGGGCAAGGAGAAGATCAGGCCTCTTGTGGAGTGGAGAAAGAAATCCATGCACCACTGGGCCTAGCTGACTAAGACCTTCCGGGCATGGTGAGATAGGCTTCTTGGGAGTGGAAAGGGAGGGAGGAAGCCCATGTGCCACTGAGACTAGCTGTTTCTTTTTCTGTGGTTCAGGTACAGTGGCCTTTGTTTTAGGGAAGATTGAATCTGAACTTATGTCGTGTTTCCCTGAAAACAAGGCTGCGTTTTATATTCATCTTTCCTCCAAAAGACGCATTAAGGCTTATTTTTCAGTTAGATCTTATTTTCAGGGAAATATAGTACTAAATGTGTCTGTCTGGTTGACGATCTTAACTGAGCCTTATTTTTAGCGAAGGGATTATATTGTGAGCATCCTGAAAAATCATGCTAGGCCTTATTTTCTGGTTAGGTCTTATTTTCAGGGAACCGGTATATCCTTAAGTCAGCCAGAAGCTAAGTTTGAGGTACTTTTCCCTCCAGATGAGGAATAAAACAGAAGAAACCATTAAAAGTCTCTTTTTTCCATATGGGAAGACCTCATCCACACATAATATAAAGCCTCAGTTGAAAGCCTTGTTTCAAATCCACCGATAAATTAAGTTTTTAAATATTCACGGTATAGACCCTTAACAGTTATTTTGCTTTCCACTAGTCACAGACACAGTTCCATATTATTATCATCTGCCTTTTAATGCTGTAACATGCTTTGTCACTAAATGTACTGTATTGTATGATGCATTGTGTGTTTTGATCTTGTTCTTTTTGCCAAAGCATTTTAATTGAATTTTTATTCGTTCATCGTTCTATATGCCTCGCAGGAGATTGCAAGTTATACATTTAGTAAGTAGCAACTGCAAGGCAAATTTGACCCATGCTTGAGGGAGCTGTTTCAACTTCATGTTCAATTTGTTTCTGATTTTGCTTGTGGCTTTCACTAAATTACATAGAGCAATAGTAGAACAAATGCCATTTATTTGGAATGCTGCTACTTTCCAAAATTAAACCATCACAATGGATCCTTGGCTAAATGTAAAACTTAATGGATTTTTCCTTCTTTTAAATAAACAATTTAAAATATGATATATGATTCATATAACCAGCATTCTGCAGCCTGGTCCAAGAGGTCTAGGATGGGAGTGATAGTCCAAATATTTCTGTTGCCTTAAAGGGGGTCAAGGCTCAAAGGTAAGAAGAATTCATAAAGCCATTATGATTAAGGGTAGATTTTTAAATGGTTTTGATAAAGGCTTGTAAAACAGCCAAGAGCAATCCTGCAATTTTAATGTTAAGTGGCTTCTTGTATTGGAAAAATGCCCAAGGGCCATGTCTGGCACGGTCACTTACAAATGACTGATGGGAGATCAATACAGACAGAGTGGGAATGCAGCTTTGTCACTGGGATATGTAGTTAGTATGTGATTAGCTTTAAGTAGCACTGACTTAGATGTAGATGGGCAGTAAAGTGCTTAGCAGCTAGTCATCCTAGTGGTCATACATATACAGCAGTTGTTGGAGCAAGAAGTATTACATTTTCTGTAGGCATCCAGGAGGGTACCCTGAACCTGCTTTCACTTTTAGGAAAGAGCAACAGGAGCCTGTGCTCTTGATTAAATACATCTGTTCAAGACGTTCTTCACTTTTCTTTATGAGAAGAGTAGCTCTGGCAGTTAAAAAAAAATCCACTTTCCACTCAAACTAGCTTGCAAGAGGTTATTCAGCAGAAGCAGCCAAGTTGTTTGATTTCTCCTGGGAGGGTCAAAAGAAGTAAATCTACAAGCAAAATTAATATAATAAGTAAATTAAATTATGAGCAAAGTAATAGTACAAAATAAACAACTCATAAGTACAGAATTGGGGGAAAGATAACAGATTTCCTTGAAGTTCAACAGCTGTAGGAATCTAGAAGAGTAAGCTTACATAGTTGTTTTTAAATTATGTGAAAATGGTTCCAACTTTTACATTACAGAATTATTTATTGGCCAAGTATGATTGGACACACAAGGAATTTGACTCCAGTGCAATAGCTCTGTGTACATACAAGCAACAAGTGATAGATCATGATCATAATCATAAAATGCAAACATCATAAATCATAAGATACAACACTCAGTGATAGCCATAGGATACTAAATAGAATCAACATAATCATATTAGGATAGCAATAAAAGCATTCAACATAAATCATAAGATACAAACAACAAAGTTATAGTCATAAGAAGCTAAGGAAATAGGTAATAAAAAAATGAGAAGGATAATAGTAATACAATCCTACTAGGTGGTTTCACATCCCAGCACATAAGTGAGAATTAGTTGTTTAGCAGAGTGATGATATGGGGGGATATTGTTCTTGTGTCTAATTGTTTTGGCATGTTACGCCCGATAGCATCATCTTGAGGGAAGAGGTTGAAACAGTTTATGTCCAAGACGTGAGGTGTCTGTAGATATTTTCACAGTCCTCTTCAATAGAAGGAAGGTTGGTTCCAATTGTTTTTTTCTAAAGTCCTAACTATCCATTGAAGTCTGTGTCTTTCCTGTTTGGTTGCTGTGCCAAACCAGATAGTTATAGCCGTGCAAATGACAGACTCAGTAATTCCTTTGTAGAACTGTATCAGCTGCTCTAGAAAAGAGCCCTAGAAAAGGGATGGGTTCTTTATGTATATTGACAGTGCACTCTTGCCCATGTCAAATCTGAATCTGCATCTCTTCACTTGTGTTACTAATCTAGATGGTGCATGCTTGCAGATTTATTAAAGGTAGAGGAACTACTTCTGATCTGAATTGTTAATTTGGTTAAATATATTGATTGAATTTGAAAGTTAATTCTGTATTTTTTTTTAAAAAATGAATCTAATTTGTTGAATCCAATTCAGAAAACAGATTTAGGGTTTTAATCAAATCATTATTTTAATTGAGAAAAATTCAGATGTATTCTGTTGCTGTTTTTAAGTTTGGTTTGCAGTATTTTATGTGATTCTTTACTTTTCTTTAATGATATATCCTTTTATTTCTATTCTTTCTGAACTCTTAATCTTGCCTAGTAAAAAACCTTGTTAGCCTGCATGTCCAGTCTTTCTTTAGTACTTCATCTATTATAGCTGTCTTTTTTCCTTTCTATATTCATTTCCAATAAATAAATAAAATAATCCAATTTCAATTGAATTGAATTTCTTAATCTGGAGTTCAAATTGAATCTTAGCTGATTTGCATAGTTCTACTGATTTTGTTCCTTATATGACTATACTATTTTGCTATTGTTGTGCAAGCTACCTTGAAAGCGTTATAGCATTAAAAGGGGAATATTAAATGCAATAAAAATAAATCTGTAGTCCATTCATTGTGAACAATTACAAGGCATCTCTAAGAATTCTCCCTAATATTTCCTGCAGTATTTTTCAAACATTATTTCATTTAAAACAAAAATATAGCAAATTGAGCAAGTGTGAATTGTAAAAAGAAAAAAGAAAGAAGCCTGCTACAAAACAAAATAGCATAGATATGCTTTATTATTGTTACAAAAAAGACTATGTAAAGAAAATATTGTAAGATGCAAGCAAAATTTAATTTCTTTGATATCCAAAATTAGTTTTATCACTTCTTAATTTTACAATTGACTAGCTATTATATATTCTCCTAGTTTTTTTTCTTTTTAAGTCTGTCTTTTCTTAATACGGTATGGATGGTAAGACAAAAAAAGCAATCCCTGAGATCTATTAAAATAAATTGTATAATCTAAATATATAGTAGTCACTTTTCTAGTCCTTGTCTTTTTAGCCAATGAATACACAGTCCAACAATGGTTGACATATTCACCGAAGTCAATGTGAGATAAATGATTAATATTTTGGACTAGAACAGGGATCATGCACCGAAGCTGTTTAATTTAAGCATTCCTTCACAGGGTGCTCTTCAAAGGGAAGAATTTGATGAGTCAGTATTACATATACTATCCTGGACTCCTACAAGAAAGTTGAGAAATATTAATCAATATAGTTTATCTAAGTACCTATCCTATAGATTGATGATATGATTCTGGGTGGCTTTCAAAAATTAAAAACCAATCAATTAAAATAAAATAAACTATGAATTATTCAAAATAATTATGTCCATTTAAATACAAAGTAATATTGCTGAAAAAAAGCTTCAAAAAGCAAACAAACAGAAAAATCCTTGACTAACACCCAGAAATTGAATTTGACAGTAAGTACCAACAGACACCAAGAAGAAAAATGCACAGATATGTGGTTGTGTCCTCTGCTATCTACATATATAGATTATAGCTGCTGTCACTCCCTTTATGCTAACCAATTCCTCCCTCATAGAAATCCTGCAGATGTGTATCTCTTGCATTGGAGAAAACATTTCCTAAAGGATTTATTTGCCAACACATAAATGCAATTTGATTTTCATCTTTCAAAAGGTAAGGGGTTCTTCATGAAGATATCCCATAGTTTTCTTGCTAACCATAGAGATGTGGCTTGCCATTGCCTTCTTCTAGATGTTTTTTCTGCTCTGTAGACAATTTTTTAGGGACTTCTCATCTGAATGCAAATGAGACAAGTTTATATTTTAAAACCAACCAAGATTATATTGAGTGGCACTTTCTTCTGAATAAAACAATTCTGATAATTCTGATAAGTTTCTTATGTTTTTTTTAATGGAAGGTGATTATGGGATGATTGAGGGGAATGCTACTTTAATCCACTCTGGTAATTCTTTTGTTAATTCACTCCTTCACTGGCTGTTATACAGTTAAAATTGTATTTTAAAATCTTTTGATTAAAGCTATCAAATCTTCTATCCTCTTTACTCTGACCTTGTCTTTTCTCTCACCGCCACATTTTAGTCTCATCGCATTCACACCGAAATGATTTTACTGGTCTTCTAATTTTTCCAAGGCCATGCATATGCCAGTAATCTGTAGCCCAGGGCTATCACCTGCCATCTTAATGGTCCCTTAGTCTACAGTTAATTACAGGGAGAAATTTGGGTATCCAACTCACACAAAGAAAAAAAAGGCAGGTTGTAGCTGTATGTCATAATGCTCGGAGGGGTGATCTCCTTTTCAATGAACTTTAACATTCTTACCTACTTTCCCACTTAAAATGTAGGTGACCCAGAAAAGCCCAGGGCTTAATGAAGAACATCATAAGCATAATATTTGAGGAAAACAGCAGTATCCATATAATCACTATTACCCTCTTATTAATCACACTATAATATACAGATCATCATCTAATTAAAACTGGACCAAAGCCACTAATGAAACTGATGTGGATTCATTGGTTCTTAAAGCACTTGCCTTAAAGATAAGTCTGATGCTTGGAAGTCCTTACAATACAATTTCTTCTGGAATCAGTTCAGTTGTAGACTATAATTAATAAGAGCAAAGTCACTCCTGTTGCTGTTAACAGTGTTGGGGATGTAACCTTGATGGTGCAAATATCTGATTTTTTTTTTAAGTTGGATAATTATGATTATATCCATCTGATTCTTTGAATTGGCTCTGTCTTTGAAAAAGTTATTTATTTATACTAAGTTAGAAATCACATGTTCTAAATGAAGAAACAAATAAGAAGAAATATATATAAATATATAAAGATATTTTTTCACTAATATTTCTAAACTAGTTCTCATTGCTGGTGGCTTTTAATAGGATTATATTATACTGCATATACTTATAGCCAATGCAATTAGTTGAGGAAACATTGCACCAGCCATTTTTCTTGCAGTCCTTTCTTAAAAGGAGTCGATTTTTCTCTTTTTTTCTTTTTTCTTTTGTAAAACCAGAAAAACTTACATTTTAACCACTGTGAGAAAACAAATCTTTTCTTTTTTTTCTTTTGAAAACATAGTTTACCACTGTTAAGAAGTACTACCTCAGCTTTGCTATTTGATAGCATTTTTTTCCCTAGGAAAATATATATTTTCCTCATGAGGCTGTGGTGTCAGCCATCTTCAACATTTTTATACAAAGGTGTCTGAAAGTATAATTGCTTGTCATAGTGGCAAAATATGCCTTGAAAACAAAGTGTGTGCCTGAATGTTGAGAGGTTGAAAAGTTATTCTAAATGTAAAATCTGTTGCCTTTGGAAAAATCAGCAGGTTAGTCTTATAAATAGTTGAGATGGTCTCATCACTCTCTATGGTTCGTAATAGAATCATGAAAATCAGAACTTTCCACATACACTTAATTATTTAATTATGTGATTACCATCAGTACTTCTACCAACGCCATCTCTTCTACTAGAAATAGCAGTACTGGTAGCATCTCACTGATTGTAACTGAAAAACAGAAATAATATCAACAGTTGAGATTAGCTTTGAGGGCAAATCTGACAGAAATTGTGGCTTTAAGCATATATACTTTCGGTGCAAGTTTGGCATGAATGCCAATAACTTAATATAATTTTTTAGTTTGAAGAACTAAGAACATTATAATTGTTATGATTGGTGATTATAGTAACCTGCTAAACACTTTGGCTGTGAGAGAAAATTGTGAGAGGATGAATGGAACAGCTCAGATTTTACAACAAAGAATTACGTTTTGTCAAAGAACCAATTTAAGGAATCAACTGGTGAAAACTACATGTAGAATTTGCAGGTGTTTGATAGGACTATGCAAGACCTTTGAGATATGCTTTGAAACAGATGTTGATGGCAGAGTAATCTCTCTCTAGGGCTCATTAAGACAGCCACCATTTTGTAAGTCTTGTATATTTGCTTTCAGGGGTATCTTCTAGATAAAATCCAGTAACCTGTTTTAGAGATTGCAAGATGCTGTTTTCACCAGCACCAACAATAGCCGTTACACTTACAAATTCTGATATATTCTAAACTTTCTTCCACCATCCAGCATTATAAATAATTCTGTGGTTTTAGCATTTTGGTTCAACAAAGCCAAATAATTAAATTAATCTAACTCTGAGCATGTTTATAACTTCCTTATTGAACTTGCATGTGGTGAGATGGTTTAGCTTCTTTGTTTTTTGTTTTGCTTTTGATTTCATTGAAAGCTACTTTGCAAAAATGAAGCTGCAGCTGCCAAGGAGATGATTCTTATGAACGTGGAAAGTAAGCAATGCTTATTATTGATCAGTAGACTCAGACATTAATGGAAATAGCTAAATTAGAAAAATCCTTTTATAAGCTATGGCAAAGTATATTTATTTGATCAGAGCAAACTGTTATTGAATGGTGTAAAACTTAACTCCTTCCTTCCTTCCTTCCTTCCTTCCTGCCTTCCTTCCTTCCTTCCTTCCTTCCTTC